>PJEM01010207.1:0-21844 GCA_004023845.1 Helogale parvula | reverse complement strand
TCACTTAGCATGACACCCTCAAGGTCCATCCACTTTGCTACAAATGGCCAGATTTCATTCTTCCTCATTGCCATCTAGTACTCCATTGTGTATATATACCACATCTTCTTGATCCACTCATCAGGTGATGGACATTTAGGCTCTTTCCATGATTTGGCTATTGTTGAAAGTGCTGCTCTGAACAGTGGGGTTCATGTGCCCCTATGCATCAGCACTTCTGTATCCCTTGGGGAAATCCCTAGCTGTGCTATTGCTGGGTCATAGGGGAGTTCTACTGAGGAACCTCCACACTGTTTTTCAGAGAGGCTGCACCAGTTTACATTGCCACCAACAGTGTAGGAGGGTGCCTGTCTCTCCACACCCTCGCCAGCATCTATAGTCTCTTGATTTGTTCATTTTAACCACTCTGACAGGTGTGAGGTGGTATCTCAGTGTGGTTTTGATTTGTGTTTCCCTGATGATGAGTGACGCTGAGCACTGTATCACGTGCCTGTTGGCCATCTGGATGTCCTCTTTGGAGAAGTATCTGTTCATGTCTTCTGCCTATTTCTTCACTGGATTATTCATTTTTTGGGTGTGGGGTTTCGTGAGTTCCTTGTATATTTTGGATACTAGCCCTTTATCTGATATGCCATTTGCCACTATCTTTTCCCATTCTTTTGGTTGCCTACTAGTTTTTTTGATTGTTTCCTTTGCAGTGCAGAAGCTTTTTATCTTGATGAGGTCCCAATAGTTCATTTTTGTTCTTGATTCCCTTGCCTTTGGGAATGTGTCAAGGAGGAAACTGCTGCAATTGAGGTCAAGGAGGCTGCTTCCTGCTTTCTCCTCTAGGGTTTTTATGGTTTCCTGTCTCACATTCAGGTCCTTTATCCATTTTGAGTTTATTTTTGTGAATAGTATAAGAAAGTGGTCTAATTTCATTCTTCTACATGTTGCTGTCCAGCTCTCCCAACACCACCTGTTGAAGAGGCTGTCTTTTCCATTGGATACTCTTTCCTGTTTTGTCAAAGATTAATTGGTCATACACTTGTGGGTCTGGTTCTGAGTTCTCTATTCTATTCTATTGGTTCATGTGTCTGTTTTTGCGGCAATACCTTACTGTCTTGATGATGAGCGCTTTGTAGTAGAGGCTAAAGTCTGGGATTGTGATGCCTCCCATTTTGGTTTTCTTCTTCAATATTACTTGGGCTATTCAGGGTTTTTTTTGTGGTTCCATATGAATTTTAAGATAGTTTGTTCTAGCTTTGAGAAGAATGCTGGTGCAACTTTCATGGGAATTGTATTAAATGTGTAAATTGCTTTGGTAATAAAGACATTTTCACAATGTTTATTCTTTTGATCCATGAGCATGGAATGTTTTTCCATTTCTTTGTGTCTTCTTTAATTTCTTTCATAAGTCTTTTATAGTTTTCAGCATACAGGTCTTTTACATCTTTGGTTAGATTTATTCCTAGGTATTTTATGTTTTTTTGTGCAATTGTGAATGGATCATTTTTTTTATTTCTCTTTCTGTTGCTTCATTTTTGGTGTATAAGAATGCTACCGATTTCTGTACGTTGATTTTGTACCCTGCAACATTACTAAATTCATGGATCAGTTCTAGAAAGCTTCTGGTGGAGTTGATCGGGTTTTCCATGTAGAGTATCATGTCATCTGTGAAAAGTGAAAGTTTGACTTCTTCTTTGCCGATTCTTATGCCTTTTATTTCCTGACTGCTGATTCCAGGACTTCCAGTACTATGTTAAACAACAATGGTGAGAGTGGACATCCCTGTCGTGTCCCTGATTTCAGGAGGAAAGCTCTCAGTTTTTTCCCATTGAGGATAATATTAGGTGTGGGCTTTTCATAGAAGAGAAATAATAAATATCAGGGCAGAATTAAACAGATAGAATCCACAAAAACAATTGAACAGATCAATGAATCAAAGAGTTGGTTTTCTGAAAAAAATAAACAAAATTGATAAACCTTTAGCTAGGCTCCTCAGAGAGAAAAGAGAGAACACTCCAATAGACAAAATCATGAAGGAAAATGAATCTATTACAACAGATCCCTCAGAAATACAAGCAACCATCAGAGATTACTATGAAAAATTATATGACAACAAACTGGTCAATCTAGAAGAAATGGACAAATTCCTAAATGCATATCCACTACCAAAATTTAAACAGGTAGAGATAGAATATCTGAACAGACTCATAACCAGTGAAGAAACCGAATCAGTTATCAAAAATCTCCCAATGAATAAAAGCCCAGGGCCAGGTGGATTCCCAGGGGAATTCTACCAGACATTTAAAGCAGAGTTAACACCGATCCTTCTCAAGTTATTCCAAAAAACAGAAATGGAAGAAAGACTTCCGGACTCATTCTATGAAGCACATATCACTTTGATTCCTAAGCCAGACAGAGACCCAACAAAAAAAGAGAACTACAGACCAATATCCTTAATGAATACAGATGTAAAAATACTCAACAAGATACTAGCAAATCAAATTCAATGGCATATAAAAAGAATTATCCATTATGATCAAGTGGGATTCATTCCTGGGTTACAGGGCTGGTTCAATATTCGCAAATCCATCAATGTGATACATCACATTAACAAAAGAAAAGAAAAAAACCCATATGATACTGTCAATAAATGCAGAAAAAGCATTTGATGAAATATAACATCCCTTCTTAATAAAAACCCTTGAGAAAGTTGAGATAGAAGGAACTTACTTAAACATCAAACTCATTTGCTTTTTAATGGACAGCAATCATCTGCATGGCTCTCATTTCTCCACAAGTTAAAAAGCAGGACTGCAAAATGGTTGAAGGCCAAGAAAGGCACAGACCTTTAATGAATCAGACAACCCTGGAAGGGTCCTCCAGACAATATCCAGCATTCCACCAAAGGAGACACAACCATCTTGCCTGTTTCAAAGGCTCCCCACCCCCCCACCCCCAATGGTTTTTGTTGACACTGTTGGGTGCTTCAGTACCCTGGGGTGCTAGATAGCCTTTGTCTGAAATCACTCCAGGAAATCCTTCCAAGAGCTCCTTTCTCCTCTGGCAACATTGTTCTATAGCCTTAAAAGCAGTTAAGTGAGCATTTCATTCTCCTCCAGAAACCAGCAAACGGTGGCCAGCTTGCTTTGCCTGGCTGCCTCGCCGGCTCCCACCCGCCCTGCGACCTCCATGATTGTTCTCTTGCCTTTCTCCACCACCCAGCACTTTCTCAGGGAGCCTGTGGACTAATTTCCCTGAAGTTGTTTTAGAAAAGGAATAAAGCTAGTGAGACTGCCAGAGGGCAAACATAGTGTGTACGTGCGCGCGCACGCACGTGTGTGTGTGTGTGCGCGCGCACATGTGTTGGTAAAGACTCTCTTCTTAACCAAACGTTAGTGACGTTCTCCTTTATAAGCCCTCCTCTCAAATAGGCCTCCATCTTGGCACTCGTCCTGTCTTGGGCTTGTTAGCCAGTTTGGCAAGAATCTCCCTAGCCCTGATGTCTCCTCTGAGTAATGTTGCATTCACACTGCTCACCCACTCTGCTCCCTGGCTGTAAATCCCCACATGTGCTTGTTGTATTTGGATTTGACTGCCCCTCTCTCTCTTACTGCAATACCCTTATTGCAATGGGCTTGAGAAAGTCAGAATAACAGTGTGTGTGTGTGGGTATGTGTATGAGAGAGAGAGAGAGAGAGAGAGAGAGAGAGAGAGAGAGAGAGAGAGAGAGAGAGCGAGCGAGCGAGCTTTTCCCGGGGGCAGTAACGCTTTGCAGTGAGGACACCAGGTAGCGTGGGAGGGAAAAAGCAACACCAGCTCTCCCCCTCACTATACTGACTGTATAGGGAATTTATCGTTCTCTTCCTCAGTTTTCTAATCTGTAAAATGAAAATAATAATAGTCACTATCATAGCATTGTTATGTGAGTTTATTAATATTGGTTATGTTTATACAACGTAAGCATTAACATTTATAAAGCACTAATGTGCATTTTACATGTGTTTGATTTTATTATTTAAATAAATATTTAAATAATTATTTGTTATTGAAAGATATTATTCTTAACCTTTAAGAAAAATACCACTCAGGGATACCTGGGTGGCTAAGTCAGTTAAGTGTCTGAGTGTCTGACTTTGGCTCAGATCATGATCTCCAGGTTCATGAGTTTGAGCCCTGCATCGGGCTCTATGCTGACAGCTTGGAGCCTGGAGGCTGCTTCAGATTCTGTGTCTCTGTCTCTCTCTGCCCTTCCCTTGCTTGCACGCACGCTCTCTCTCTCTCTCTCAAATATAAACTTAAAAAAAGAAAGAAAAGTCCCACTTCTAACTTAGGTAGAGTGATATAAATGAGGACATTACAAGCAGCTAAGAAGGGCAATCATTTGAGCTTTTTTCTACCGTGGGTGGTTAAAATCTTCAAGAAAGAAGGCTGTACTCTGTAATGCCTCGGGAATTAATTTTGCTCTTGCTCTGAGCAGGAGACAGGTAGAAGAGACTGCACACTGGCCTTCCCAGAAAGGGGACTCAAAAGTATTCAGTGTTGGCCATACAGTTCTGTCCAAATGATGGAGCAGGTGGTCTCTGCTCCAGAGCCTGGTTTCCAGAGACGGGGGAGCTGTGAGGAAGCCCGTGCTCTCACTGGAAAACCTTCGCTGCAGGGGTGCTGGGAGAGCACAGAGGTGGGGAAGGTGGACATGGTGGCCATGGACCCCCATCCACCTCCCAGCTAGTGCTCAGGAAGTCTCTCTTGAGAAACCCTGCTTGTGGAGAGAAGCCTGGGCCGCTAAGGAAGTGGTGCCCACAGCCTGCGGGCCGGGGGAGGGGCTGGCCCCTGGGGCATGTCGTCCTAAGCCTTGAGACTGTTTCCTAAGAGAACTGTCATGATGGTGAAGAAGAAACCTCAGAGATGAGAACCTGAGAAGGAGGTAGGTCTCTGGGAGACCATTTTGGATCGTGTAAGAAGGAAAACTCAATGTTGCAGAAAGCAGCCATTTTCCTAAACCCACCCTATGCCCAGGGTGAAGCCAAAGACCATCTTAAACCCTGCTGCTTCAGGGAATGCCACAGGCAAGGCAGCTCCTGTGTTTCCTGAAGTGGGAACTATGTGCCATAAGTTGGCAACGTGGCTCAACGATTCAATCTGGATATAAAAGGTGGGGGAAAGGGGGTCAAGAAGGGTCAAAGTTCTCTCAAAGGGGAGTTGTTTAGTAGTTAGCTGGGGAGCTGCAGGGCTGTGGACTGGTGTGATGTGATTTCAAATCCTCTTGTTATGACTTAAGTTATTTTAATTTATTTGTTTCTGACAAGAATTTTTTAAAATGAAGTTGTTTTTAGAAGTTGTTCTGATGTAATAATGAAGTAAATCATGTCAGAATGCTGTCACTTCGTCTGCTCTACGGAACGCTCCGGGAATTTGTGCTGGGAAATCTCTGTGTCGGTCCAGTTTTTAGCGTATGTGCTGTGGAAGTGAGCACCATCTCATCTGTCCTCACCTAAAAGCTCAGCAGTTCAGCTGCCGAGGGTCTCGCTGGGGGCTTCTCAGTAAAAGTACATGAAAAAGCAAGGGGACATTTAGACTATAAATACTGAGAGAACGTGAGGATTATCTGAGAATGTTCCATCCGGGCAAGGGTGCATTTCACTGATCTAAATACCTCTCTGGAAACCTTGGGGCAATTAACTCCTACAGGAGTGAAGGTGACTCTTTTACCCACAGGGGCAAAAGCCAGGAAGAGACCCCCACAAAGATCATGTTGCCCAGTCAACACAGGCTCCGTCGTTTCCTAGAGGTGTGCTCTGGCCACGGGAGACAGTTCCTTCTGCGCGGGCAGCTGGACTTCAGCTTGGGGTTGGCTATGGCATCTCCTCCAAGTACCAACTTGTGTTAAGACACACTTCAACTAAGACTAGACTTGATTCCTTTTTAAAACATGCTTAATGTTTATTTCATTTTTGAGAGAGAGAGAATAGCAGGAGAGCGAGCACACAAGCAGGGGAGAGGCAGAGAGAGGGAGAAGGGTACAAAGGATCTGAAGCAGGCTCTATGCTGACAGCAGAGGAGCCCTGGGGGGTGGGGGGCTCAAACTCACCAACTGCAAGATTGTGACCTGAGCCAAAGTCGGGTGCTTAACCTAACTCACTGAGTCACTCAGGCACCCCTGGACTTTATTCCCTTCATCTCTCCTTGCCTGGAACAATAGTGTGATTAAGCTATTGTTGGTTTAGAGTGTTGTTATTATTTTTTGGCGTATTAAAAGCCATTATGCTGGAGCATGTGGGTGGCTCAGTCGGTTAAGTGTCTAACTTCAGCTCAGGTCATGATCTCACAGTTCATGAGTTGGAGCCCCGAATTGGGCTCTCTGCTGTCAGCTGAGTCTGCTTCAGAACCTCCGTCTCCCTCTCTCTCTGCCTCTCTCCCACTCACACTCTTTTTCTCTCAAAAATAAATAAACATAAAAAAGATATATAAAAAAAAGTAATTATTGTGTATGCTATTAACTTACAAAATTTCCACAGTGAACCCATGTTAAATAAACGGCGGCGAAGACAGATTCAGTCTCTGAGATAACTTGCCTCCCCCAAGCAGAGCAGGCAGCCACTGACAAGAAGGAGGTCGAAAGGAGTTTAATAAGAAAGGGCCTGCTCTGTTCGTGTGTGGATTTCAGTTGGTTGGTTACCTGACGCTCGAAAAAGGTTTTTGAAAGGCATGTAAGTTACCTTCCCTTTTTCCCTGCTGCTGGTCATTGTTCCTGGCCACCACAGGGTAACCTTTCTACACGACATGAGATGCTGGTCTCTAAAAAGCCAAAGTTTTCTCCTTCCAAATTAGAGAAGGTTCTTGTGGGGAAAGTCACAGACAAGGAAAAGAAGGAGAAATATCTTACTCCTCATACCACTGACATAGCGGTAGGTGCACGAAAACTTGTCAGGTGGAGAAAAAAAATAAGGAAACTCCTGGAGTTTCTTTAGACTACCAGGAGGATGGAGACTATATTAATATTATATAGATATATTGTATATAGATATAGATTATATTAATCTGCCCTCCTCAAGCGTATTTCGGTTTTTGAAATCTCCTTATACATTTCCTAGTAGCATGCTGCATGTCCAGAAATGTTCCTTACATTAGAGTTACTTCTAGAAATTAGTTTGGGCCTAAGAAACTAGGGATTAGGCAAAGTAGAATTAGGTATTATTTTTTAGTTAGTTTACTTCTGTCATTGAGTAGTTGTTTTTAAGATAATCTAAAATTTTTTCCAAACAATATTCCTGTGTGAGACTTTAATAAATAACACACACACACATTTTTACTTAGTTTCTCAAGTAAATTTGAGGAGCATGGGGTTAATATATTGTCCGTGTTTCTGTGTGGTAGGATTGCTCAGTCTCGGATGTGGCATACGTCAAGGTAGATGGTCTGGTGAGCAGGAGTTCCCAAGCTTATTCTCGAAATGTCACGGCACATTAGAGATGGAAGGGGCACACTTTAAGAGATGCTATTTCTCAACCAGGTAGTAGATTTCACCACCTGGAAGTTTCCTTCCAGAGTTTTCAGCAGGACACGCCACAGAGATATCGTGGGGCCGGGGACCAACATGAGTCAACATGAGTCAGGGGACCTGGGCTCTGTCCTGTATTCTTCTGACTAGCCGTGGCAAGTATGGCAAGTTGCTGGGCCTCACTTCTATTGTCTGTAAAACTGAATAATAGTGGCCTTTGCTGGCAGGGCAATCATTGGGAAGAGCAAATGAGAAATTTGAAATAACCTAAATGGAGCTTGGGTGATTGTGATCATACATGGGCTGAGAAATCCCTTATCTTGTTTGTTTGGATAAAACTTCACAGCAGCACTGCCTCTCTGTTCTTCATTTACTCTTTATCAAGTCAACAGAAGTCTGAATGCCTATTTTGTATAAAGCCCTGCTTGAGCTGATTCTAGAAGAACTTTGCTAAGATTCATAGCAATCATCTGGAAATATTTAAATTCCCCAGATCACTGGGGTAGCGTTATTAGGGATACCATGCAAAAGCGGTAAGTCATTTTGGTTGTCTGGACAAGCTTAGTCTGGTCATCCTTTTCCCCTCTTATTCACAGTCATTCACGAATCGTTTCCTTGTTCAGTGGGCCAGTGGAGCGAAACCTACCACTTTGGGGGCAGACTGTGCCACGGGGCATTTCTGCCTATCACTCCTGTGAACTCAGCTTTCTTCCTTTAAGACCTGCTTTTGTAACTACCTTCCCAAAAAAAAAGGCTAGCATTGATTTGGGTCAATTTAGAATAATAACCCTGTATGTTTTCAGACTAGGAATCATCCACCTCTGTTGCATAGGAAAAGAAATAATGAGCCCAAAATGGAGTTATTTGCCCCACCACAGCAAACCAAGACTTCTCCCAGAAACGTGACTCTTAATCAATCTGAATTTCCTGATTGGCAGGAGTGACTGATCTGTATAAGACCCCTACCGTTTCTTCCTCCTGAGAGATGACCTGGCCGAAAATAATCTTTTCTTTTGCAACTACCTTCCTTGCTGCAGCACCCTCCTTCTGGTTGTAAAAACCTCCCATGAGGTAGGACTCACCCAAGGGCCTTCCTAATTACTAGAGGGGATGGCTTTATTAAATGATTGACAAAGCTAATTAGGTCTTCAAATTTAGTCAGCCGATGCTTTGTTTTTCTAACTGTTGTCCAAAGGGTATTATCAAACTTGTGCTAAAAAAGGATTTGTTTCCAGGGACGTTTATGTTTGGCAATTGTTGAGACAAATACTCTTGAAGGGGTGGGTCAGGCAAACAAAGCTGCAAGTCAAGGGCATAAACTTAATGGAAGACCAGCACAGATACTGTGGTGCAGCTTGAATAATAATACCATTCATAGGGACACCTGGGTGGCTCAGTCGACCTGTGTTGAGCCCTGCTTTGGGCTCTGTGCTGACGGCTCAGAGCCTGGAGCCTGCTTCAGATTCTGTGTCTCCCTCTATCTCTCTGCACCTCTCCTGCTCATGCTCTGTCTCTCTCTCTCAAAGATAAATAAACATTAAAAAGAAAACATAAAAAAAAAAACCCAACCATTCATAGCAACTACTGTGTGCTAGACACCATTCTCTACACTGCATATAGATTACCTCCTTGAAATTTCATAACAACACGGTGGGGGCGTATCGTCATCAGCTGGATTCCACATATGAGGAAAGCAGCAGGTTTCCAATGCCTACTCTAGGGTTCTGGTTTCAAGGATAGTAAGTGATGTTTCAATAAGATGGACTTGTCAGTCAAATTGCCTATAGTTCCTATGGCTCTGGGGTGGCCAGACAGGTATCCATCCTGGATCCAATCATCTGTAGCTGATTGGACTAGCCATAGCTGATTAGATCCTGGATGGATACTGGCCTCAAAGCCAGCCAATTCATTGGCTAGTCCTATTTTCTCAAGTGAATTAGGAGTCCAGAGTTAAGCATCTCTATAAAAGCTCTGGGGTTGAGGCAGCCATTTTGGATCACATGCAAATAAATGAAAGGGTAGAGAAAACTCTTACACTGAATTAAGACAGACAAAAGAAAGAGCCATAGCTCACTAAGAAATTGGGGGGATGGGGGGGAACCAAACACTTCAACTCAGGTCTGATATGCTGGGGTTCGAATCTGTACTCTGTTAAAAGTGGGAAGATTATCTAGCTTCTCTAGGACTCTGTTTCCTCACCTTTAAAATCGGACTATTGGTGTCAGGTGACTCACTTAGCACCGAGCCTGGCACAGGATAACACTCACTGCATGATAGCGATTATCATCATTATTAATATTTCTGATGGCTTTTCAGTTCTTCTAATTTCTTTATTTAATTTCATTTCCTATAAGATTCCAGCATTGTATCCTCACCATAACCTTCCTTTTACTAGAGTGAGACTTGACGGGAATGCATGGGTTGTCATATGGTACAGAGATAACTTACCCTCTCCCCCGCTTTTTAAAAATAGACTTTATTTTTTAGAGCAGTTTTAGGTTCACAGCAAAACTGAGCAGAAGGCACAGGGATTTCTCATACATTCCCTCCCCACACACTTGCAGAGCCTTCTCTGTTATCAACATCCTCCAAAGTGGCACATTTGTTACCACATTTGTTAAACTTGAGGAACCTACATGGACCTATCACCCAAAGTCCATAGTTTCCATTAGGGTGCAGCCTTGGTGTTTTACATTCTGTGGGTTTGGACAAATTAATAATGACATGTATCCCAATCACTATATCATAGAGTGGTTTCACTGCCCTAAATATCCTCTGCTCCACGTGTTCATCCCTCCCTCTCCACCACTCCTCGCAATCACTGATGTTTTTACTGTGTCCATGGTTTTGCCTTTTCCAGAATGTCATGGGGTTATACTCATTTGGTATTTAGCCTTTTGGATTGGCTTCCTTCACTTAGTAATATCCTCCATGTCTTGATAGCTTATTTTTAGCACTAAATAGTACTCCATTGTCTGGATGTACCACAGTTTATTTATCCATTCACCTACTGAAGGACACCTTGGTTGCTTCCAAGTTTTGGTCATTATGAATAAAGTTGACATAATATCCATATTCAAGCTTTTGTATGGACATAAATTTTTAACGTGTTTGTGTAAACACCAAGAAGTGCCGTCGTTGGATCGTGTGGTAAGAGCATGTTGGGTTTTATAAGAAATTGCCAAACTGTCTTCCAAAGTGGCTGCGCCATTTTGTGTTCTCAACAGCGGCAAATGAGAATTCCTTTTAATTTACATCCCCACCAGCATTTGGTGTTGTCAATGTTCTTGGTCACAGCCCTCCCCTTTTAAGACTGGTTCTTAAAAGAATGGTCTGGGTCATGTGCGGAATTTGTTCTTCATAAAGTCACAACAAAAGGAAGACAATGGCGGTCCCCGACAAGACAATATAAATAATTTACTTTCCCAACATTCAATTCCTTCTTTCGTCATCAGGTATGGCAATCCAGAAAGAATGACTTATTTTATCTTCACTGTGTACTTAATATTTCACTGGTGTGTGTGTGTTTGTATATGTGTGTAATCCTTCCCCTGGTCAGAGGAGCTGATGGGTTGGTGAAAAAAAAACAAAAGAAACTCAAAACAAGTAAAAAATAATATGATAGTATGTATCAAATATGACATGCTTCTTTAAAATTTTTTTATGTTTATTTTTGAGAGTGAGAGAGAGAGAGAGAGAGAGAGAGAGAGAAAGAGAGAGAGAGAGAGCATTAGTAGGGGAGAGGCAGAGAGAGAGGGAGACACAGAATCCAAAGCAGGCCCAGGCTCCTAGCTGTCAGCATAGAGCTCAACATGGGGCTTGAACTCATGAACTGTGAGATCGTGACCTAGGCCAAAGTTGGATGCGTATCTGACTGAGACACCCAGGAGCGCCAGGATATATTTCTTTATAGTAGAATGACCCTTACATGAGGGTGTATAAGAACATTTAAAAGACAAACAAACAGGGGTGCCTGTGGCTCAGTTGGTTAATATTTGACTTCACCTCAGGTCATAACCTCACAGATCGTGGGTTTGAACCCCCGCATTGGCCTCTGCACTGACAGCTCAGAGCCTGGAGCTTGCTTCAGATTCTCTGTCCCTCTCTCTCTCTGCTCCTCCCTGGCTCACACTTTGTCTCTCTGTCTCCCTCAGAAATAAAATAAACATTAAAAAAAAAGACAAACAAATAAAACCAAAACCAAAACCCAAGACAGATTTTCTAGCCTCACTTCCCAAATCTCAAATTCAGAGAGTTGAGGAACGCAATGCTAATATTGAAAAATCACCTTAGAAATTTTGTTTTGTCCTGGACTTTGGATAGGATTTTTGGAGTTTGGAGTTCTCATCAATACCTTGTTAAGAAGGGTGAAAATCAGACCTGCATCCTAGAAACTACAAGATGGAGAGACAAAAGGGGGAATCATTTCAGACTAGGGAAACAGGAGGAGCAAACACAGGAACTTGGATTCTCCATGGCATCTACTGGGGGCAGAGGATGGAGTGGAGTGTGGAATAACGAGGCCTATGAAATGGGAGTACTGGGTCCACAGGGAGAGCCACTAGGGCAAGTTTCAGGCTTAAATTTTGCATTTACATTTGTAGATTCAGCATCATCTTGGCTTTTTTTTTTTTTTTTTTTTTGCAGCCGTCTCTTGGTAGGTGGAGCAGTGTTCCTGCTGGTCCTGGTGGCTCTGAGAAGGTCTAATTTCTCTTCCTGGTCTCTACTGTCAGTGCTGTAAAGCAAATCCCAGCTCCAAATGCCAGGAGGAGACCGATAGTGTTTGGTAAGGGACACCTCATCTCTGCAAGCATGTTCTGGATCAGCTGGTTGAGTCAAGACACCCAGAAAAGCCAGTTCTGTTCAATCTGATCCAGCCTCATGCTTGGTGATGGCCTCCAGGAAGCTGGCAGCCCAGCTGAGTCACAACTCGGTTTTGTGGTACTGACACCCTCTTTTATAAGAAAGGGCTGAGCAGGACTGAGGAGTCCTTGTAAGGAAGGCTTCCGAGAAACAAGAAAGATTTTAAAAGAAAAATTTCCCATGTGCCTTAACTATCTAGAACTCCATGGTGATCACGGCCCTGCTGCCTGCCTTCCTCCCAGCGACCAGGAGCCTACGCATTGATCTGATGGGGAGCTTGTCTTTGGTGACGGGTCCCTTCCTCCAACTCCTGGGCTCCCACAGCTTTGCCTCCCTGGGCCTGCTCTTCTCTGTGTTGACCCAAAGTTCAGACATGGTCTGTCAACTTTTCCTTTGTCAGGTCTCTGCTATCCCTTCCTTTGAGATCAGGCATAGACATTTGATGGATTGAATCTATGCAGAGTAAATTCTATACCAAATGTAGAAAAAGCTATAGAAAATACTAGAGTGTTTTGGGCTCTGGAAGCTCTATGAATCAAATATTTAGGGCCCAGGAACCTATTGTCAATAACTATCATTGGAGTTTCCGATGTCTACTCACTTTCATGGGCATCTAAACATGGAGTGTCTAAAAACATCTTACCTTAGCCAGAGTTCCATGGAGATAATTTTTTGCTTTGTGGTATAGAGTGAGGGAAGAAATGTGTGTTGGATAGAAGGACCTTTCTAGGTCCTGTTGCCTTAGGTCACCCTTTATGAGGAGGCTGTTCCTGCCAGTGAGTTTGCTGCACAGAATTTGTTAGCACTATACAGTCAGAGTCAGATATTTTTCACTTCCAATTTTCAGGTATGATCTGCCTTATTGTTACTGCCCTTCCCCACCTCACATAAAGAAGTACAACAAAATAATAGTCCCATAACCTAGAACCTCAAGAAGCCATACTCACTTATTAGAAGTGAAGGGAAGAACATTTGCAACATGAGACTTTTTTTTTCACCCTTTCTGCATGCACAGACCAGTGTCGTTGCTGGGGAAGCCTGGGTTGGGTGCGTGCTTGGGTGACTCATGGGGAGGGGCACACCCCTTTGGAGAGGATCACTTTTCTCGTGAAGTGTAAAACAGTCCCCAATATTAGACTTTCATGTTGCTCACAGGCCTTCTTGTGAATAAACTGTGTCACTGAATGGGAGAATCCACATTACTGAACTAAGTCAGACTTCTCCAGCAATACTTGTGGCAAGTGTTTCAAAATGTGCTGGACCTCCAAGTGAAGTAGTTGAGAATCTCATTGTGCCTATTTACTGGGATGCACCTGCAAGGTGGCCAGCATAGACCAGGACCTCAGTGAGGGAGATTCTATGAGGTGCCATCAATGCTCTTGGTTTCCTTCTAATACCATGAAGGTATGCCTCACCATGGTGACCTCACTGTTCATGGTAGTTGCTCAATAAGTCCATGCTGGATAAATACAAATCAAAACCACACCGAGATACCACCTCTCACCGGTCAGAGTGGCAAAATAACAACTCAGGAAACAATAGATACTGGTGAGGTTGTGGAGAAATGTGAATCCTCTTGCACTGTTGATGGAAATGCAAACTGGTAAGCTACTCTGGAAAACAGTGTGGAGGTTCCTCAAAAAATAAAAAATAGCAGTACTAGGAGTTTACCCAAAGGATATAGTAGTGCTGATTCATAGGTGCACATGTACCCAATGTTTATAGCAGCACCATCAACAATATCCAAATTATGGAAAGAGCCCAAATATCCATTCACTGGTGAGTGGATAAAGAAGATGTGGTTTATATATACAATGGAATACTACTTGGCAATGAGAAAGAATGAAATCCTGCCATTTGCAGCAATGTGGATGGAACTGGGGAGACTGTGCTAAGTGAAATAAGCCAGAGAAAGACAGATATCATATATTTTCACTCATATGTTAATCTGAGAAACTTAACAGAAGACCATGGGGGAATGGAAGGGGAAAACAGTTATAAACAGAGAGGGAGGGAGGAAAACCATAAGAGTCTCCTAAATACAAAGAACAAACTGAGGATTGATGGGAGTGTGGGGGAGAGGTGAAAATGAGTGAGGGGCATTGAGGAGGGCACTTGTTGAAATGATAGCTGGGTGTTGTATGTAAGCAATGAATCAGGGGAATCTACCCCCAAAACCAAGAACACACTATATACACTGTATGTTGGCCAACTTGACAATAAGTTATATTAAAAAAAAAAAGCCCGTGTTGGATAAATGACTTGATTGCCTTTGATGGGCTGAGTATGGCACTAGAGGTAGGAGCTGACTAAGTGTGGTATGATATGACCATATCACAATGGACTTAGAGTTATAGGTTGGCTAAGACCTGGGTGCTGTCCTTGAAGAGTTCTTAGGCTTACTAAGGGAAAGAGTTAAGGGAGGAAGCAACACAAAATGTGATAATGGATTTATGTCAATGTCCTAAGGGAGCTCCAAAGAGGAAGCTCATTTGTTGAGGGGGACTTATAGGTAGATCAGGGTTTCATGGATGAGGCAAACATGGAGGGGACCTGTGAAAGTTTGAGAAATGTGAAAGACCGAGAAACATTAGCCAGTCAGAAAGATCTGAAAAGACTTCATGCTTCACCAAAGGAGTTAAGAATGAGCTGGATTTTGAAGGATGTAGAGGAAATGGCTAGTGATGGGGGAGAAAAATGCAAGTAGGATTTCTATTGCTGAGGAACTCACTGTATAAAGGGTCAGGGATCAACAAATGAACATGTGAAACAAAGCTCACTACCTCCATACCCTCTGCAGATTTACTGAAGAAGTAACTCTGAGGACATGTTTCATGTCCTTCAGCCCCTCAGTCAGATTAAGGTCTTTTCAGGGCAAGCATGCATTTCCTGTGGGCTGGACAAAGGCTACTCAGGAGAGATGTGAGGTTGAGTCCCATCCAATAAGAGTGATCCTGTCTCAAGAAGAGAGGAGAAACCCCATAGAAAAGAGCAAACGCCAGGGGTATACCACTTAATGCCCAGGGGATGGGGAAGGAGTTATAAGAGGCCACCAAGAATAGAAGTGTGTTTTCCAGGTCAAAAGGGTCTGCAGGATAGATGAGTCTAGGAGGGGACCCATGAAACACTATGAAAACACTTTATGAGAGAAAGAGTTCTCCTACCCAGGGACACCAGCCTGAACCATGTACCAGGCCCAGGAAGCACAGAGCCATCCATCAAGTAAGTATGGTCCTGTGCCCTCCCTCACCTCTCCCCCCTCCTTTCCTCCTTGTCTCCTTTAGATCTGACAGTGGGGAAGATTGTGGTAGGACGAAGAAAGCTGATGTTAAGCCTCTTATCCCACTGTGGGTTTCCAGCCTGTGGCTGGCCCCCAGAGACAGGATTCAATACTAAGTTGAGTTCCGCCTCTTGACCATTACATGGACTAGACATAATTTTGACCAAAATGAGAATGTCTTTGTGCCTTAAAGTGACTCTAATATGGTGCTATCACCTAGAAGTAAGCAAAAAAGTCAAAACACCTGCCAGGGTTTTTACCCAAGAGCAAGGGAGGTTAATGCACTGAAAAAAACATTAAGGGACAATGGGGGACAAAAACAGTACTGAGTACATTCTACTCAGAATGTACTCATCACGAGTCATACTTAATCAACATGCCTCTTACATATATGAACAGTGCTTGACACACAGCAGGTGTTTTTTCTGAGTAATGACAAGGTTATAATGATAATACCAGAGCTCTTTACATGGAGATACAGAAGTTATAAGAACACCAAAGGTCAAACCGAGAAATTGTGGTTTGGGGTTGCTACAAAGTACTTAGGACTATTAACTGCTTGACCTCACAAAGGTCACAATTACAAAGTGACATCAGTAGCCACATGACATTCTGAATGAGATGGAGTATACAGGCAGCCAAAGCCCATAGATGATGTCCTTGTGGAAGACAACCAATGATCAATGATTCCTGCTCTTCTATCTCCATAGAAAATGAACACAAGTTGTTTTAAACCTTTTGTAAGTGAGGATGCAACCCTACCTTAAGATTGGCCGAAAGGTGCCTAGTTTGCGACTGACACAAAATAGAGGACGAGAGCTTCTCTGCGGATCCTGCACAGGGGACTGTGGTGGAATGGCTCATCTATTCATTCGGCCGCACTTTGTACTTGCCTGTATCCTGCAGAGGCTGGAATTACACATTTTCTCAACTCCTCAGAAGCCATGCTTCCTAAGGTGATTAAGTTTGACCAACCAATGGCACTCATGTTGATTTGGAAGACAGACTTGGGGCAGGGGCCATCCTTTTTGCTTTCCGATTCCCCCGCCCACAGCTCAACCTCAAGTCCATTTCTTCAGCCCTTCCAATGATTCTATAAGCCATTTCATACCCTGAAATAAATCCCTTCCTACCCACACTAGTTAGAAAGCTTAACCCCAACCGATACAGCATGGTATGTAAAAATACAGAAAACAAAACCAAATGAGTATGTCTATGAAGCTAAACACAAGGAGTGATAAATGCAAAGGGGTAACTTTTACCTGGAAGTGGTGGTGACATTCATCATTCATTCATTCATTCCATATTTATTAAGGGCCTCCACGTGCCAGATACTAGGACAGCTGGCTATTCACTGGGGGAAAAGACCAATGGACTCCTGTGTTTAGGATGGTTAAGGTCTAGTAGATTATTCTTGCCTCCTCCAATTTCTCAATGTGACTAAGAGCATTGACTCTTTCCATTGTACTTCTTTTCATTTAATGATAAGACAGTTGAGTAGCTTGCTCAGTCAAAAGACTGGTTTCTAGGGAGCCAGAGTTCCAGGACCAAAGCTGTATTCTCAACCCAGTCCTAAATGTGAGTGATTAAGTTTTCCCTGCCAGACACCAATGATCAACCAAAAACCAGAGCCTACAATTACTCTGTTACCTTCAGATCAGGGTTTACTTCCCACATTCCTAGAACAAGTTTCAAAGTACCCACAGGGCAAATTCTTTTCTCGATTCTTTTACTCCAGGATGATGCATGTGTTCAGCAGCTATGGAGACGTTTTGCTGAGATCTTAAGCAAGAACCCACAGGGAGGCCTGCTGTCAGCAGCAGCCCTGGGGATCTGCTTCGGCTTCGGGACTGATCTAGCACTGCCCAGGCAGCCCTAGCCAACACTGAGCTCAGGGAGGCTCAGGGAGGCTCAGCGGCCAGTGGTGTCATCTCTACAGGCAATCTCTGCACCTGAACTTCCTGCCAATCCTCCTTTCCGCCCTTTACCTTTCACAGGGGTCAGGCCTCTATCATGGTCTGAGGTCTTTCCCTCCTGCCTCCTGTCTTCTTTCTCTCATACGCCTCCTCTCCAACAGATCTCTTAGATTCCTAACTCAGTTTTTTTTTTCTTTAAGATGTATTTATTTTTGAGACAGAGAGTACAAGAGGGGAAAGGGCAGAGAGAGAGAGAGAGAGAGAGGCGGAGACAGGATCTGAAGTGGGCTCCATGCTGACAGCAGTGGGCTTGATGCGGGGCTTGAACTCATGAGCCATGCAATGATGACCTGAGCTCAAGTCACATGTTCAACTGACTGAGCCACCCAGGAGCCCCTCTAACTCGGTCTCAATGTCTTCTTCCTGGAGGACGCAACCAGCCCATGGTGCACCAACACCTTTTCTTTTGAGAGGTTACCCACTTATTTCTCATGTAAGAACCTTCCCATTTGTTTTTGGCTTTTTTCTTTTTCTGGAGGAAAACTCCCAAATCTGAGGTTCTGATTTATTTTATCTAGGCCCACTTCAGCCTCAGTAACAAAGGAGGTGATAAGGGGCCCGTGGAAGTAATCTGTGTAGAACAGATACATTAGGAACGATTTTAGGTATTTGGCTCAAAAATATTCCCCAGCCTTGTGCAACCTGAGAGAGTCCTTGGCTGCCTTTCCTGGAGCAGATCATCCCCGGCGGACTCCAGGGTGCGGCCTCACCCCCAGCATATGCTGCTGCAATTGTCTGCGCAGTGAAAATCAATGACCAAGCGAGAGTGTCCTTCCCAACACCTGGACATCCTGCTTATCCTTCAAGACCTAATTCATCTGCTTTGTGAAGGGTTTCTGCTCTACCAGGGAGCTCTGCCCAGTCCTTCGGTGCTCCCGCGGTGGGGTGGACGCAGTTCCCAGGCTGTGTGGCAATTATTTAAACACATGACTCCTCCCCGGCTGGGTTGTGAATCTTAAGGGTGGGATGGTGTCCATCTCAGACATTTTATTACGCTGTGAACCTAACATTTTGTAGAAGCCCAATAGGTGCTGAGTGAATAGCAGGTGCAGGCCTGTCTGGACCAAGGCGGTGGACTAGACACTTTGGAAGGAAGCTCTTTAGCCTGTGATTCCAGTTCCAGCCTCAGGCCGAGGCATTCCTGGGAATATTAGCCCTTATTCGTGGCATGGTGGAGAGTAACGCACAGAAGGCAGGAGCCCAGCCTTGGGTCCTCATTGGGGTTCAGTTTCCTTATCTCGGAAACAGAAGATTGGCTAGATAATCTGCCAGGATTTTCTACCTCTACGACTCGAGGTCTGTGTCTTTGGACATGTGGCTGTGTCATCCACAGGCCATCTGTTTCCACGTGGCTAACCTGGGGCTGGAGCCTCCCCTGTAACTACTTGCTCAGGCTAGGTGCCCGGAGAGGCGCTTCTCCCTCCAGTGTGTGCACAGGCTGGAACGATCATAAAGAGGAGGGAGGGTACCCACAATACCTGGTACTTTCACAGATGGGATCTAATTTTATTTCTCTCCACAACAACTCTGCAAGGTTATTATTATGATCTCTACTTTGCAAAATGAAGAAATGAGACTCAGCAGGAAAAACAGAAACCCAAAATTACCATAGGTCACACAGCTAATGGTGGGATTTAACAAGTGTCCAGACTCCTCATCTGGTCTTTCTGTTGCTGTTTTCCAGGCAGAAGGAAGGCATGAGTAAAGGCACAGAACTGGAGAGCATGCAGAGTGTTCAGGAACTAGGGAAGAGTTGCAGGCAGAGGGCTGGAAAGCAGAGAGTATTTAAAGGGGAAGGTGTGAGACAAGACTGGCATGGTAGATTGGGCATGCCCAGCAGCCAGTGACAGTGGACTTGATAACTGTATGCACTAGGAAATCATGGACAGTTTTGAGTACAGACAGGACATACTCAGGTTAATATGGCTTTGGAATAAAATTTGGCATAAGTGGGGAAAATGAAAGACCTTTGGGAAAGTGTATGGGGATAGCCTTCCTATGTGATAAGGCTTTCAACCAACAGGGCTTCCATGTGTAACCTACTGTATTCCGTACTGAGAGATACAGAGATGAAATAGATCCGGGTCCTGCCCTCAAAGAACTTATCTCAGAAGAGACGACACGGGGACTCTTAGAGCAGATAGTCTTATAGATGTAAGTGCTAAGGATGTACAGCTAATCCCTGCCTCCATTGGATGAAGCCCACTGTTTTGTTTTTTAAGTTTATTATTTATTTTGAGAGAGACAGAGAGAGACCGCAAGCCAGGGTGGGGCAAAGAGAGACGGGGACAGAAGATTCGAAGTGGGCTTTGTGGTGACAGCAGTGAGCCTGATGCAGGTCTCAAACTCATGAACCAAGAGTTCATGACCTGAGCCAAAGTCAGATGCTCAACTGACTGAGCTACCCAGGTGCCCCTAATTCCCATTGGTTTCAGAGGGGTCAGAAACAAGGTTTTGATCTCATGTACCAAAAATTGGGTTTCTTTTCTTACTGCTTGCTTGGATGTCTGGATATTTGCCTCTCAATATAAAAACAAATTGTGACTGCTTGCCTTTTCTCCTTCCCTGTTAAGCCTTCGCTCTCCTTCCGACGCGTGAATCAAGGTGCTAGAGACCTCAGCAGGGCTAGTATGTGCTCAGGTCAGCGTCAAGACTACAGTCCAGAGGCAGGGCTGGCAGACCTGCCTTTGCCCCATCTCCACCTGGAAGCAAGGATCCTCTTACTGGCTCTTCGTCTTCTCCACCGAGTCCAGGACTTCCAAACTCTCTTGGTGTCATTAGCTCACCCTGGTCTTCAGCTCTACTTGCCTCTGGGATGGTAGAGCAGTCCTTACTTCCGTTTGTCTTTGACTTAATGTGTCTACTGTTTGTTACTTTATAGGCGCCCCACACCACAGCTCAGTCACCCACTTGGTGCTTAAGCATCAGTTCTTGATATTTACATAACAGTTTCAGGAGGGACATTCCTAGCTTGTAAACAGATCTTTGGACTGAACTGAACATATAGGCAACAGAGGAATCAACACATTATCGTTTTATTTCCACTTTTAAAATATTTTCCTTCTCCTTTTGTGTGTTCCAGCCTCTCCTCTGTGCCCAGGACTGTGTGTGAGAGATGGAGCAGAGGGCAGGTTATTTACTCATTTATCAAAAATTTATAGAATGCTCTCTGCCAGTCATTTTCCAGAGACCTTCATCTTTTGGATCCCAGGTCCTCATCAGGGAGTTGCCACTAGTTGGATTGGTTCCTGTGCCATTGACCCTGAGTGATTGAAAATCATTCTTTCATTTGTTTTTAGATGTCTCTCTCTCCTCCTAATGACCACCTGCATCCCACCCATCACCTAGCAGGGAGAAGCCTTATGGGTTGAGAGTACTAAAACCGAGTGGAATTTTAAACTAAAACTAAACTGTGGTTTTTTTACAAGGCTCTCTACCCTGGCTGTCACCCTGGCCATCAACTTTCCCTTTTGGAAAACTCAGCGGCCTGCGGAATCCTTTGTGCTAATACTGATATGATTGTGCTTCTCATCACTACCTACGTTCGTGTCATCAAATATTTACAGAGTTCTGCAAAGCGTAAGCTGCTAAGTCACAGTCACACATGGAGGTAGAGTTTCTCAAAATTCTCAAAAGCACAATGTAATAAAGTAAATGTGGAGGAAAAAAGGCTCTGAGAATCAGAAGATCCTGGTCTGGTCCCACCTCTGCCACTTGGCCTCAGTCTCTTGATGATTTAAGATAGGGTTGGAGAAATGAGTTTGCACTTCTGGTTTGGGATTCTGTGATCCTAATCTCATCACTTCTTTTCTTCTTTCTCTTTTAAAATTTTTTTAAATGTTATTTATTTCTGAGAGAGAGAACAAACACATAAGGGAAGGGCAGAGAGAGAAACGGGCTCCAGGTTCTGTGCTCTCAGCACAGAGCCTCACATGGGGACTCAAACTCCCAGAGTATGAGATTTTGACCTGGGCTGAATTTGGATGCTGAACCAACTGAGCCACCCAGGTGCCCTTTATCACTTTTCTTAAAAAATATTTTTGAACCAGCCTTGTAACCCAGGAATAAATCCCACTTGATCATAATGTATAATACTTTTTATATGCTGTTGAATTCGATTTGCTAGTATCTTGTTGAGTATTTTTGCATCTGTATTCATTAAGGATATTGGCCTGTAATTCTCTTTTTTCGTAGAGTCTCTGCCTGGCTTAGGAATAAGAGTGATATGTGCCTCATAGA
>PJEM01010206.1:0-64553 GCA_004023845.1 Helogale parvula | reverse complement strand
AAGGGTTTCCTTGTGCTTATTGTATATAAATGGAGATATTACATACATACAATAGAGGTATCAAAGGGCACCTGAGTGGCTTAGTGGGTTAAGCGTCCGCTCTTGGTTTCAGCTCAGGTCATGTTCTCACAGTTTGAGGGATCAAGCCCCACGTTGGGCTCTGCACTGCCAGTGCAGAGCCTGCTTGGGATTCTCTGTCTCCCTCTCTCTCTCTCTCTCTCTCTCTCTCTCTCTCTCTGCTTCCCCTGCCCCAGCTCACACATCTCTCTCTCTTAAAAACAATAAATAAAGTTTTAAAAAAGTTTAATTAAAGGTATTGGGGTGCCTGGGTGGCTCAGTCGGTTAAGCATCCGACTTAGACTCAGGTCATGATCTCACAGTTCATGGGTTCGAGCCCCACATCGGTCTCTGTGCTGACAGCTCAGAGCCTGGAGCCTGCTTCAGATTCTGTGTCTCCCTCTCTCTCTCTACCCTCCCCTGCTCACGCTGTCTATCTGTCTCTCAAAAATAAAATAAAACATTTAAAAAAAATAGAGGTATCAAGTGATATGGTGACCAATGAATGGAATAGTGGAATACAAAATAATGCAGGGCTCAGAGCTGCAGGGAATCCAGAGAAGCAGAAAGAGTGACTCTACATCTCAGCCCTGCCAAGGCCTGCTGTGTCGCCTTAGGAAAGTCACCTCACCTGTCCCTTCAAAGCCAGGCCCCTGTGTTCCAGATCTGGAGGTGGGAAAGAGAGTTCTTCCACAGCACATGCTATGAACACACTCATTACCTGGTCCAGCCCCAGTGTAAAGCAGTTGTATACCTTATAATGAGGCTAATTTATTAAATATCCATGTAGAGATGATTTTGTTTTTATTTCCCTCCAACTTTTTCTTACAAATTAGTATCCAAGACACGAAACTAAAGTTGTCAAACTATGTGCCCTGTTTTGCTTGTTTAGAGAAATAAATCGGTAGACTGTAATATTTGAATTCCCCTTGTTAGATCAGGGGAGGGGCCTGGGCAAACATCATTAGCCCCAGGGGCACCCCCTTCCCAGAGATGCCGCTTATGCTGAGTCCACCGATTAACCTTCCTACAACACCAAATCAAGTACTGCAAAAGAACCTAGAAAAATCTAGACAGACTGGCTGTCAAATTATTCATATAAGGTTAAAATTGGCTCTCCTGAATTATGTCTGTCCCATCAGTCTTTTTTAGCCACGTTCTAATTATACAAGCAGACAGGGCCCGGCTTTTACTGGTGGCCAGGAGAGAAAACATCTTTCTTGCCCCCTGAGAGAGTTCCCCACCCCATCCTGGCCATTGGCACCTCCCACATGGCCCTCATCACGGCCATGCTCTCCCGAGACCGCTGCCCTGAAAGGAGAATGCCCACTGATGATCATTCACATGCCCAAAGCTGTGTGGCCAGCAGGTGATGCCTTCTTCCCTGGGGTGAGGTGAATCCTTTACTTTGGGATCTTTTCCTAATCATCGCATCATGGGATGATAATTCTGGGAGCATCGGTGCCGGGATTCCATGTGGGTCCCTGAGCCCATAACCCTATCTGTCCTCCCTGCCCTCATCCATCACACTGCTTGACGGTAATTGCTTGGTACGCAACACTTCCTCTGCCTCCTCTACAGTGAATCTAGCATGTTCTGGTGGTTAGGCTTGTTGGATTCCAGTGGTGACAGCCCCACCACACAGACGATCTTGGGCATCCAGGGCATTTCCGGGGCCAGTGCCGACTACCTCACCCAATCAAGCCAATTCTCACCTTCATCTAGTCTACCTTCACCTCTTGACCAGTCAGATCCCCTCCATCAGTCCCCAGACCCTCAAATACCTAAGGCCTTTTCTGGCTCAGTCTTTAGGTCTCCACCTCAGTCTCAGGCCAGCATGGCCAGGTTGCATTCTAAGACCCAAGTTGCTGCCACTTTTCTTGACCCAGGGATTTCCTCCCACATGCCTTTTACTAGGATTATAGACCCACTGGAACTTTTCATGTATTATTCTCTCACCTTTGGCTGTATCTTCTTACTCTCTCCCTCCGGTCAGGAGTGTAACAAAGGCTCTTTCTGCATCTTGTGACATTTTTGCCTTGAATTCAAATATGTCACATACCAGTGACATCCAGTTAGTTTCCTTTTGTTTATATTTGCCCAGAACATCTTCTTCCATCTGTCCTTTTATTTTCATGCCTCTTGTATCATTTAAGCCTGAATCTTATGATTCAATCTAAGAATATGTCTTTTTTAATGTAGAAAAATACACGTCACATGAAATTTGCCACGTTAACCGTTTTTAAGTGTGTAGTTTGGTGGCAGTAAGTATATTCACATCCTTGTGCCGCCGTCATACTATCCAACCTCAGAACTTTTCTATCAACCCAAACTGAATCTTGATCCACATTAAACAATAACTCTCTGTTCTCCCTTATCCCGGCCCCTGGGAACGATCGCTCTACTTCCTGGCTCTATGAATTTGCCTGTTCTAAGCATCCCATATAGGTGGAATCATACTATAATTTTTGGGTCTGGCTTATTCCACTTAACCAAATGTCTTCATGATTCACCCATGTTGGAGCACGGGTCAGAATTTCTTTGCGTTCTGAGGCTGAATAATATTCCACTCTCTATATACAGTACATTCTGTTTATCCATTCATGCACATGAATGCTTTCACCTTTCAACTATTGTGGTTAAAAGTGCCATGCACATGGGTATACAAATATCTCTTCGAGTTTCTGCTTTCTGGTGTTTTGTCTATCTACTCAGAGGTGGAATTGCTAAATCATACAGTAATTCGATTTTCACTTGTTTGGGAAACTTCCATCCCGCTTTTCATAGTGGGTGCACCAATTTACATCCTCCCCAACAGTGCACAAGGGCTCTAATTTCTCCACGTGCTCACCAACACTTGGTATTTTCTGTTTTTATAATAGTAGCCATCCTAACAGGTGTGAGGAAGTAGAGAATTTGTCATTTAATTTAACTCATTTAGACTTATTTTTATTTTTTTAATTTAAACATTTATTTATTTTGGGGGGGGGGGAGAGAGAGAGAGAGAGAATAAGCCGGTGAGGGGCAGAGAGAGAGAGGGAGGGACAGAATCCAAGGCAGGCTCCAGGCTCCAAGCTGTCAGCACAGAGCCCAACGTGGAGCTCAAACTCACAAGCCATGAGATCCTGACCTGAGCCGAAGTCAGATGCTTAACTGACTGAGCCACCCAGGTGCCCCTAGATTTATTATGAGCAGTGATAAATTATGAGTTATTCTTCCAATTTATTCTAACTTTTTAAAATTTTCTGTAAGGTTTTATTCTCTTTTTCTCTCCTTTCCAGCCTTCCATTAGACAGTTCAGGTTATTTCTGGGACTCATATTAAACAGGTACTGATATTTATAATTCTCTATTCCATATCTTTTAGAAATTTGGAAGAGAATATTATATTATTGTTATTTTATCCCATATGTTCTATTTTTTATTTTGATAATACATTTGTCATGCCTAATATTTTCACTTGATTATTTTATGACTTATTTATCTTTATTGTTGCATTTTGCTAGTGTTTTCTTTTCTCTTGCTGGGTATTTATTTTGCTTCTTCTTTGTTAATCTATTCTGGTCACTCTACTTCTATTGGTATGTATAATTCAGTTTTCTTTCTTTTGTTGTTGATGTGTCTCTTGGGTGTTTCATTAATTTTAACCTGCAAGTTCATCTTCTTACTTCGGAGGATTTCAGCCACTTTGCCGGGCAATGTATATTGGTGACAGGCACAGGTTAAGCCTTAATTTACTTTCACTCAGCCTTGTTTAAGAGAAAGGAACCCAAAAGCACAGAATCCCGGGCACCACAGAACCACTACTGATTCCCCTTTGCTGCCACTTCGTGGAGAAGTAAAAGTCTAAAGGTTTGGCCAGCCCGTCCTTACTTCCATCAGCTTCTTGCCCCATCAAGGCTTTGGCAATGCCCAGAGAGGACCCCAGCCCGTGGTTCTCCATTCATTGCAGCGGCACTAGTGATGATTGTCCCAGATGTCCCATGTGAGATCCACAGGCTGCAGTCCCCACCCCAGGCTCCAGTCACCCCCTACACAACGCACACAAACCTGCGTGCCCATGCATGCACACACGCACACGCACACCGGCTCCCCACAGCCTTCCACATCCCTAGGGTCTGTGCATGGTTCTCACGTGATTGTTAGTTTCTTGGATTCAGGCTTCATAGTGGTTTCTTGAACCTGAAGGCTACTTAGCATTAACTGAAAAATGATCACATTCTTGAGCACTTCATGTCCCTAAGTGGAAAACTTTCCAACCAATTTGTTTCTCTTGCTTTAAAAAAGAATGTGTGCAGCTTGGATGCTAATCATAGTGATGTCAAAACACAAAACACAGACACCCGTGTACTCATATGTGTGAAGGTCCCAAATGCCAGGCTGTGTCCATTTGTGTCCCCATTTGCATAGTATACTCCTCAGTGAGCTCCCATCGACTTTGCAAAATACGCAAACAGAAAGTATTGCCCTCCTCTTACCTGACAACAGACCAAGGCCAAGAGAAACGCAGAGATTGTGCAAAGGCTGTCCAAGCACACCAATCTGTGCCCTTTCTGCCATGGTTTCCACACCCTGGGGACAGTATTCGAAGAGCCATGTGTTAGCTTAGCAAGTTAATTTACCGGCGCCATGTATGTGGCAGGAGCCTGATAAGGGCGCACAGGTGCGCCCCACCTGCCCCAGAGCATAGATCTACACCAAGTACGGATTAGTCACATCACCGCAAAACTCGGCGTTTTACAAATGCCATGTAATTACCACCTCATGAAATATTCCTCCAGTCGGCAGGGGATGGGTGTTACACAGTCAGATGGATCACCTGGTGGAGTAAGGACGCATGGCAGGACTGTTGAGGGTGTCGGGCTGTTTTCTCCCCACCTTCCGGTAAATCACAACTCCAGTAATCCACGTGTTCCGGCCAAAACCGCTGAGCCATCCATCCTTGACTCTCCGCTTTCTGTTACACCTTAGTCTGACCCGTTAGCAGATGTTGCCATTCTACCTTCCAGCAAATGGCCAGCATATGACTCACCACAGCTACCCCTGCCAATCCGGTTCAAGCCATAGCACTTCTCTGGATTTCGTAGTAGCTTCTTTTGTGCGTTATCACCTATTATCAACACAGTGGTCAGAGGAATCATTTTAAACCAAAGTCAGATGACTGCTTGGCTAAAAACTCTTTAGTGGGTCCCCATCTCACTCAGGATAAGAAGCCAACTTCCTGATGGTAGAACATGATATCCTACCTGGCTTGGCCACCTGCCGCTTGGTTCTCTAGCCTGCCCCCTACTCTCCTACTCAACTGTTCCACTGTGGACCCCGATGCCCATGGCTCTTCTATATGCACGCCCCCTCCCTGGCCTCTCCAGCAGGGTTCAGCCTGCTGGAAACATTCTTTACCTGATGCCCACATGGCTTGCTCTCAATGCCTTTAGGAAGGTGTCTGCTCAAATATCATCTTACTAGATAAGTCTCCCATGGCCACCCTAAATGTTAATATCCCCACACTCCCTCTTTTCCTCCATAGCTGTGTTGTTGCCTGATATATTTACTATTTATGCCTATTGTCTGCCTCCCTGTACTAGGATAGAAGTTCTAACAAGATAGGATAATTCTTCTTCATTTGTATTCACTGCTATATCTCTACCCCCAGAAGACTGCCTATCATATATATATTCGGCCCTCAATAAATAATTGGTAAATAAATAGATTAGTGAATAAATGAAATTCTGAGATGTAACAATCTTGAAACAGGTCCCTGAAATATCATTGCTTCACATGCTACACCACATTGTAATCTGATATCCCTCCAGTGGGGGTGGATACAGAGGAGAAGGGCCAGTATGAACACCACTCCATATGTTTGCAAACAGACACAATCCTTCACGTGATTCCCTCATACCCTTTCTCAAATGTGATGCAAAATGCCTTCATTTTTATTCTACTCCTTGGCTTCCTACTCTTTATCACCATCTCAACAGCTCAGCCCTTTCCACCTCCAGCCTAAACAGAAAACCTTCAAAATCTTTAGACCTTAGAGGGCACCTGGGTGGCTGAGTCCATTAGGCATCCAACTCTTGGTTATGGCTCAGGTCATGATCTCACAGTTTGTGAGTTCGAGCCCCATATTGGGCTCTGTGCTGACAGTGCAGAGCCTGCTTGGGATTCTCTCTATATATCCTTCTCTCTGCCCCCTCCTCTGCTTGTGCTGTCTCTCTCTCTCTCTCAAAATAAGTAAATACACTTAAAAAAAATCTTTAGACCTTAGAAGAGGTTTCTGAACCCCTAGACAATTTTCCACCACAGATGCAAGCCTGAGGAACTCCCAGTTAACGGAGTACCCTCCTCTTTGGATTAGTTTATGAAGCAGACCCTACATCTATCTTCCCAGCGAAAGGCTAGAAATACCAGCCATTTGCTAAACCATCCAGAAAAACAGGCAAGGGCTGGTAACTTTTCATGAAAAGGATCGTGGACAATCAGTATCGGTGTCTTATAGATTGCAGTGGATAGGCTGGTAGGAAAAAACTGGAGATGGACTCATGAAGGAGGGCTTCAAAAGCAGACCTTGCATCCACACAAGCAAACCAACACCACTGAAAGATTCAGTTAAACCTATAGAAGAACAATTTGGCGCACCAGACAAATTGGCCACACTGCTTTCCAGTGTCAAGCTAGCCTATGAATTCCACCCCTTCAGCTGTTCAGTGTGAGACCTCAGACCAGCTGTCTGATTCCTCTGGATCTCAGTTTGCTCAGCAGTCTGCGTTTCCACTGGTGTGAACTGTGCTAACTGGAATCACAGAAATCCATCCACTACAGTGGAAGACAGCGGTGGTGTCAGCCTCGTGAGCTCACACCACTCCACAGTGATACATCCATCCAAGGCTCCTTGCTTTCAAGTCCCATATATTTTCATGGTATCTTGCAACTTTTTAAAACATTGTTCAACAACTAATACAGTTGTTGGAAAGCCGTTGTGTCTAAGATGCCTTTCACATTTACAAAGAATTATTCTTTAAGGTTAGTCTTCAGCTAAAAGCACAGGCAATTTGGGGGAAGAAAATCTAAAGGAGGGTTTATAGATTTCTCTCCATTCTTCTAAGAAAGAAACCAAGATGGAAGATGAGAAAACAGGTTTGGATAATAATTATCCATCATGTTGGTGTAATGCTTTACAAATCATGACACTTCTCACATGTTTTATTCTATTTAATATGCATACAACCCAAGTAAGGTAGGGAGATATGAATGCACCCATCTTATAAATAAAGAAATTGAGGCTCAGAGAGAATAACTAATTTGGCTACATTCAACAGTTGGTCAAAGTGCAGATTCAGGATTTCCACCTAAACAGTGTGATGTTAAGTGCATTGTTCTTTCCATCACAGACAGCTGTGCTTCTACTCAACTTGACATTAAGACATTATCTTCTGTTTAAATATATTCTAAAATAGTCTTGAACAACGCAGGGTAGACGGGGCACGAGCTGGAAGCCTGCAGAATTTAGATGCCAACTGCATGTTAGTGTCAAGCCAGCTTGCCAGAGGGCTTTCTCACCAGGCAAGGCTGGTCACAAGGCCTGATCTCTCTTTCCCTCGACAGCCAGTCCCTCTACCCTGCAGAAAAGTACTTGGCGGATGTAAAGAAAGGCTTGAGCAGCAGTCAGCACCCCTGCAAAACCAACACCACTGAAAGATTCAGTTAAACCTATAGAAGAACAATTTGGCGCACCAGACAAATTGGCCACACTGCTTTCCAGTGTCAAGCTAGCCTATGAATTCCACCCCTTCAGCTGTTCAGTGTGAGACCTCAGACCAGCTGTCTGATTCCTCTGGACCTCAGTTTGCTCAGCAGTAAAATGAAGCATTATTTTACCTGTCTCAAAAGTGCCTTCTGTTACTTCAATAAAATGATAGATGTGAAGCATCCAGCTGAGACCATAGATGTTGCTCAAGAAGTGATTACTTCCTTTCTTACTTCTGATGGTCAAAAGAAACCAATAGAGGGGAACCTCAGATTCCAGCTTGTTCACTGGGACGCCCCATTCTTATCCCTGTAGCCCGGTGTCTGGTCTGAAACGTGGGTTCTGTCTGTTGAATCAAGTTGGTAGAAAGACTGTCTGTCTCTCCGTATCGTTGTTTTTCTGTAGTCATCTCGACAAACCAACAAGTAGCCCCCGGGGAAGGAAACCCGTTGGTCTTTACTTAAGGGAGGTAACAAAACTCAATCAACAGGCAAACTACCTGGGTCCGCCACATTTACAGCGTGGCAAATAAAAGAGCCATAGACTGGAATCGAGAGTCTCAGGTCCCTCTAGGCATGCCACTTGAACACCTCATGCCTCAGTTTCCCCATCTACAAAAAAGGACTAATTCCCCTCTCCCTCCCTAGTAGAGATTGCATGTGTGGAAGTAATTGAAATGCAGCACGTGGGCAAGCTGCTCATCCTACCACTGAGTCTGGGTGTACTTCCAGTTTCCCATAGAAGTGCCTTATACGACATGAGTCCGCATCCTTCCCTCAGACTAGCTGCACCCCGTGCATGACTTTAGGTGGCTGTTTTAGAAAACTCTGGAGTTCTGGCAAGGGGCTCTGGAGCGTGCCAGGAGGGAAGGAGAGGCGTGGGAGCCAGAGAGCTGCACCTTTCCAATGAGCCGCTAGATAGAATCGATGTATAGGTCAATAAACATGGGCAGATCGAGCACAGGGCTGGAGGGGACCTGGGTTGGTTTCACCTCTGGCAGCTCACCAAGGAGGACCTGGGAGGAGGGAGCAGGTGCCCCTGAGTTGAACCTCCATCCCCAGACCCGTTCCATTCACCTTCCTCAGGAGATCCCTGGCTCTGCTGGACCAAACTCTTCCATTCGGTGGGAGGGGAAACTGAAGCAGGGAACCCAAACAACAATGACCCTGCAGAGCAGAGATTTAAGCTCCTCACCACAAAACCCACCACGGAGGAATGCAGTATCCCACGCATGTCCTCACCTGAAAAGGAAGCAGAACGTGGGCTCCATGGCCTCTGAGCCCTCTCCAAGGCAAGGAGAGAAGAGCTTGGTCCTTGCTCAGAGACGTGAAGCAGGCAGCCAACACCCCACTTTCAGAAGGTGTGCCTTCTCGAGGGAGGCCCATTATTCAAAGACACTGCAGGCTACAGCTCGGCTCTCACCGAAAAGCACATTTGCAAAACAAGAATTTCATCATTCAAGGGAGAGTTGGGAGAAGCTAAAATCCATACTGCTACGGGGATTTTTCCCTCACCAAGATTGAACCCGCACGTCTCCCCCTTGCAATTCCTTCAGATGGAGAACTCCCATGGTGCAATTAGGATGACTTTTTTGAAGATTGGATTTTTTAAGCAATCTGCAGTCAAAAGCAGGGGCTTCTGTAGCGGTGGAAGAAGTATGACCGCTGGTCCCTGCCCCGCACCTGCCTCCCTCCATTCAGGGTCCGGGGCTGGGCTGCTACCCTGCAGAGGAGACTTGGGGCACATGCCCGCTGCCCCGGCACCACAGGGCAGGACCTGGGAGGCGCTGGGGGCGCCTGCTCTACTCCTGTCAGCTGTCCCGCCTGACAGTGCTGAGAACTCACACCAGAATCAGGATGTGACACGTCTGTGTGTCACCGTGGGGGGACACTGGTATGTCAGGACATGGGCAGCTGATAAGCAGGCCATTTGTTCCCTTTCAGCGGAGACTAGGAACAGAGCAGAGCAGCTGCAAAAAGCACAAGCCAGCAAGAAAGGCCGTCTTCAAAACCTTCTTAGCCTTCAACTCATCAATTCAGCATAATGTCAAATCCAATGGAAAAAAAGTCGGGGGAGGGGAAAACAGTTTTTGCTGGAGATCTAAAAACCCTCCTTCTGGAAGCGGAGGGCCCCTTTCCGGAGTCCAGCCCTAACCTCTGTGAGTGTGTCCGCGATCACCCCTCAGGCCAGGTGGCTCTGTTAACCCAAGCTGACGAGATCCGGAAGGAGCCGGTCATCACAACTTTATCACTTGCCCTGCTGGCTCTTCTCCCCTACCCCCTGCCTTCCAGGAGGTTCCATGTTTAGCTCAGTGGGGGGCACCGCAGGGTTGCTGAGTGATAAGGAAGAGAAGCCGGTTTGTCGGCTCAAAACCCACTTGAAGTAAGAGTGAGGGGCACACCATCACCTTGCTGTCCTCCGGAAGAAACGGTCCTAAACATCTTTGTCTTCTTTGTCATCTGCGTTCTACCTACAAAGAGGGTCCCAGCCTCCTTCCCAGCCTATGGGCAGAAAAGATTTATTTCCTCCAAAAGTCACCAATTTTACAAAGAGGCAGAAGAGATGGCTTCCTACAGGATCTAGTAACTTCAGAGGTCCCGGAAACCTGGCCATCCGATGCCCCACTGACCTGCCAACTATCTTTCTCAGCCAAATACCTAAGCTTGAAATGCCACCGTGATTGACAATACTTCCGATCTGCCTGGGGTGTTTACTGAAAGCAGCATAGGAGATTTTTCTCCAGATAAAATGTTGGTAGCAATGAAGAAAGCGCACCTGAAGGGGAAAGAACTGGCCTGTAGGTCCCAGACCAAGGCAGGTGCTTGGAGCAGAGGAAAAAACCTCACCATCCTCACAGGGCTGTCCTCGGGGGAGCTGGATGGGCTGAGGATGGAGATAACCAAGGCGGGCTTCAGAGAAGATGCATCTCTCTCCTTACCACGAAGAAGATTCTGGGAGGAGGGAGAGCAAAGTTCAGGGAAGGGGAGGCATGACCACAAGTCGCCAGAAGTACACACTCAGCACAGCACAGCCTTGGGGAGCCATGCCCCCCTCCCCCCACCCCCACCCTTCCCACAGTCCCCCACCCCAGCAGCGCCCACCCAGGTCCCCAGAAGGATCCATAGACCCCCGATGCCACCCGCCTGGGGTGGCCCTGGGCCACCGTGGGCATTTGCTGACACTAAGGCCAAGCCATCCTTACTATTTCCTTTACTCTGGCTCTGTATAGAATAATATACAATTAATTGATTTTCTGTCACTCTTTTAGTACCGAAAATTAATTTCAGAGCAACCTTGTTTTCTCGGGGTATGAATCCTCTCCACCAGAGCCGTTCTGCTGCTCCATTATTCATGAGAGAAAACAGTGAGAGAGTGTGGGACGGGGGCGCCCCAAGGCCACAAACTCATAGTCTGTGGTACCGATACAACAATATTCCACTGGTACCTCTAAATAATTCACATCTACAACTCGATTTGGGGCTGCGCACCGCTCAGGAAGCAGCCGGGGGAGGCACAGCCGTGAGTTTGGGAGATTGTCACTGAGGCCGAGGCCGTTCACCTGGGGACTGTGGGAGGTGGAGGTCCAGGCCTGAGCCCACAGCCTGTGGCCCCAAGGCCGGGCTCCCTTTTGCTCTGGCTCCCGGCAGAGCTCACTCACATTCTGCAAGAGGGGCTGAAAATACAATGCTGAGCCTCTGAGAGGGAAAGGCGAAAGCAGGCCTTACAAAGTCCAGATCGAGCTCTGAAGAAAGCAAGCAAGACACCCCAGGTGGTTCAGCTTAAGCGGGTCAGCTCTTTTCTCTGGACCTCAGGTTTTAAGGTTTGGTTTCATTTGGTTTGTTTTAAACCTAGCCATTCATCAAATTCATTGGAGGCATTTGTTAAAGATAGAGATTCTTAGTCTCAGACCAGACCTGCTGACTCAGGAGCTCCTGTGAGCTGGTAGTTGATGCAAGGTCTTGTTCTCATAGAAACAGCTGCATGGGCGGCTCCCCCTTTCTCTGATGAGCCTAACAAAGAGCACGGTGAACCCCAGGCTGTGGAGGGAGGGGCTGCCTGCAAGACTGTTGGTGACCAAAGCAGCAAGTGGGTTACCTCGTCATCCTCTGGGAAGAAACAGAGACTGGCACCAGACAGCACAGCACAACAGCCTTGCCGAAGCCAAAGAATAGACACAGGTCCCTGTTGCCTCCAAAAGAAAGAGATGCCACATGCAATGCCCACGCCATGTTGAAATGGACCTGTCTGCTGGCAGGATCCTAAGATGACCCCAAAGAACCCCGCCCTCTAGCGTGCATACCCTGGGTAACACCGTCCCCCACGGGCTTGAGCAGGAACGGTGAGTAGAATGAGCTAATCCTCCCATGATTAGTTTACTGATCAATTGACTTCGAGTTACTCCAAAGGGAAATTATGCTGGGTGGGCCTGCCATAATCAGGGGAGCCGTGAAAAGAAGTCAGAGTGCTCCTGGTGGCCTGGATGAAGCAAGATGCCATGCTGTGAGAGGGTCTGCCCAGAAGTTGCGGTGGCCTCTGGTTGCTGAGAGTGACCTCTAGCCAACGGCTAGCAAAAAAATGGGGACATCAATCCTACGACCGCAAGGAACAGAATTCTGCCAACATGGGGGAGCTTGGAAAAAGACCAGAGCCTTAGATGAGATCGTATTCTGCCAACTGACCTAGATTTAGCCTGGAAGACCCTGAGCAAAGGACCCAGACCAGGACTCCCAGTGCCCCAAAACCATGAGATAATAAATGGGTGTTGTGTTAAGCCACTCAGTTGTGACCACTTAACTTGTTAAACAGCAATAGAACCTAACACAACATGCATTAAGCAGAAATAATAGGACATGCATGCCCTTTACAGTGTACAAAGTGCTTCCAAAACCCACCTCTTCACCACCAGGTGTTCACAGCACCTCTTCCCACGGCTCCCAGGAAGTCTTCACCGAATGAGTCTCTTCAGGGTGATCCTCAAGGCCATGCCGAGAGGCTGAGAGGGCAGGGTTTTCGTTTGTTTTTTGTTTGTTTAATTTCGCTTTCACAGATGGAAAAATTGATGCTCAAATAAACTTCTCTGAGGTCATACAAAAAGTCTATAGCAGAACCAGGACTCAAATTCAAGCCTCTGCTCTGAGGCCATAAATCTGTGTTTTCTGTTGTTGCCTGCGCACTATGGTCTCCAAGAAAGAAGGTTGTTTTGGGTTTTTTTTTTTTAGTTTTTTTTTTTTTTTTAGTTTCTTTAATGTTAATTTATTTTGAGGGAGAGAAAAACAGACTGCAAGTGGGGGAGGGGCAAAGAGAGAGAGGGGGACACGGAATCCAAAGCAGGCTCCAGGCTCTAAGCTGTCAGTATAAAGCCTGATGCAGGGCTCAAACTCACGAGCTGTGAGATCATGACCTGAGCCAAAGTTGGATGCTTAACCGATGGAGCCATGCCGGTGCCCCAGAAAGAAGGTTGTTTTAAACCCATTCCCAGGGGCCTGTCTACAGCTCTCTAAGAAAAGGAAAGCCAGAGGGGTTGTCGGAAGTCAAGTACCTCCATCCTGTGAGTGGCCCTCCCTCCACCCACTCATTCGGTGGGCAGCGAGCATGGACTGAGAGGTCAGCCCTGTTGCCCTCCAAGTCTGCAGCTGCCCCTCTGCGCACCCACTGTTCCCGGGCCCTGAGCAGACCCCTCCCATGTAGCCTCGGCTTCCTTCTCTCCTCCCATCTTGGGGGCGGAGGGCCCAGCCAACCCACGCACCCAACAGACTCTTATCATCTGTCATTAACCGTGTCCGATTAACCCCAAGCAACAATTGGAAAATCAGATTGCAACATTGTGCTCTTTATTGCTGGTGTTTCTGTGGACCGTTACCAATAAGAAGTCTCCAGAGAGGAGCAGTGAAGGACAAAAAAGAAAAAGCGAAAAGAAGGCGAGAAAAGTACCTTCCTTGGCAGCAAACTTCACGACACAGCCACTTTGTAACATGCACCATATGCAGCAGCCATGCACGAGGCCCAATAACCTCCTTCCAAATGGTAATAAATCCCCTCGGACCCCAACACACTCGTAATTTACAACTTGGCTAAAATGAACATTATTTCAAGCTAAGCGTATTCTCAGAGGTGCAGGAGAATGTGGCAGCTTTCCTGCTGACAGAGGAGTTTCTTTTTAAATGTCATGCATTCACTTTCATTACTTCCAAATAATTGCCCGAAAAGATCGGCTGCTGGACAGGGCTGCCCACTTTACATCACTGTGAGTCAATTTCATCATCATCAAAGGAGCCCCTGGGAGCCCGTTTCAGCCTAGGGCGGGCTCAGCCCTCAGTTCCTGGCTCCTATTGGTCTCCTGGCCGTGCAGAAAAAGGTGCCTCCATCATTCTCCGGGGACAGCTCCAGGTAAGATGGAATGTTTTCTATAGATAGGCAACATGATCTGTCATCACGCCACCATCAAATATCATTCTCCTGCGTCCACTGGATCGTGGTGTCATTGGCTGCCCAGCCTGTAACGTGATGCTTGTTACCTTGGAACTGACTGAAGTCCGTGTGCTCCTGCCCCTCATGAAGAAGCTGGAAGTTATAATGTGCCAGGGTAAGGCAGGGTACTCTCCCTTTCTATTCCCAGGGGCACACAGAATACTTTGGGGAAAGCCTGCTTTCAAATCAAACACAGTCTTTGCTCTCAGAGCTCTGATTTTGGTTATCGATTGCGTAACAAACCACCCCCAAAATGTGGTGTCTTAATTCTTTCTTGAGGTTCTGCGGGTCGACCAGGCTCAGCTGTGTGGTTGTTCTTCTTTGTGTGACATCAACTGGGGTTACAGTCACCCGGGGATTGGACTGGGCTGCAAAGTCTCCTGTGACTCACTCACATGTCTGGTGCCTTGGTATGGAAGGCGGGAAGACCGGGTTCAGTTGGACATCTATGACTTTCTCGCTCTCCATCATGTGGCCACAAGTCCTTTTGCTCTCCACATGCCCTACCCACATGGTCTCTCCCCGTGGCTTCTGCAGGGCAGCTGGACTCCCTACATGGGAGCTGAGGACTCACAAAAGCACAAAAGTGAAAGCTACTAGTACTAACACAAGGTCATTTTGTCACATACTACTGACTAAAGTGAGTCATGGGCAAGCTCTCATTTAGCATGGGAAGGGAGAAGACAAGGGTGTGAACACCAAGAGACATGATTCACTGGAGGCCATCTTTGGTGGCTAACTCTGAATCAGGAAGCCACATCTCCTTCGTGAAATGCCCCCAGATCACTGCTATCAACTTTAATCTCCCTTAAGGAATGAGGAGGATAAATATAAATTCCTTGAGGAGTCTTGACTCATTGGTATATAAGCATGAAATAGTTTTATTTCTTCCAATCCTTGCCTCAAACTGTGATAAGTTTAATCCCCTTCTCCTGTGACTTATGACATGCTAAGCAGACTCCACAAATTTCTAGTCACATTTGCTAATTAAAATAGTCTGTTTCAGTGTGTTAGATGACATTAGGGAATTATTTCCTGTAGGTGTGATCAAGGTTTTGTGATTATAAAGAAGAATATCTTAATTTTAAGAGATGTTTAGGGGCGACCTGTCGTGACATTGCAGTTAACTTTGAAATTGATAGGTAGATAGATAGATAGGTCAACTAATCATTAACAATTAGTGCAACTAAGGAGTGATTAGATGGGTGTTCATCATTCTAGTTGTTGAACATTACATATTTTTTAAATTTCACATCATAAAAATTTAATAATAATGCAATTATGTAAATATTTAAATTAATTATTATTAGTATTAATAATAATTTAATTTTACATAATAAAACATTGAAGAAGAAATCCGGTCCACTTTACAGCTTCAATTTCACATCCAATTTAAAGTTATCCCTCTCTCCTATCATTGATGTTAGGGACGTGGAACATAATGTGCTGAGGAAGAAACATCCCCCTGCATGCCTGTGTGATTTTAATTTTATCCGTGTTGGGTTTTACTGCTCTTCTAGTCTACAATGACTGGCAATTACTGCTCCGTGTGTGGCACACGTTGGCGCATCTGGAGCATCCCATAGGTGCTCCCCACCACACAGTTCTCTGATAGGTAAGACCCACTCTGGCTTACCTCCTCTGTACCATCCCCATCAGCTCCTGACCCCTGAGGTCCACTTCCAAATTTCTTGTCCTGTGCATCTTGCTCAAGGAATTTCTCTCTTAAGAGAGATGCAGGCAAGACGGCCTCCGCCAGCTGTCCTCCCCTGTGCCTCTTGATCTAAGAAGAACTGGCCGAGCCAGTGGAGGGGGGCACATGGCTGCCCTTTCTCTGAGTCCTGCCATCTCCAATTATCTTTCCCTTACTCTGAGGCAGGTCTGAGTCCCCTTAGTTAGACACCCAGACAGGGAATAATAAGGTGCTAACCTTCACTGTTTACAAATGGGCCCCTCGTTTGGTCTGGTGGAGAGAAGGAGGGTTGGAAGTTCCCCTTTCTCCCTCCCCATGAACACTGCACGCTCCCACAAAGCACACAAGCCCAAGGACCGTCCTTCCAAGTGCCCAGTTGTCTCCTTATATGGACTGAGGTTCAATGGTGAGGGGAGGGGGTGATGACTGTGGGAGTCAGTGCTGCCATGTCGTAGGAAGTTCTGGAAGAAGGTGTTAAACCCAACTGTGACTGACTGTCTTTAAAATATAAGGGTTAATGCTTCCTATCCTCAGCTGTGAACCTATTTTCACTGATTTTAGTTCAAAGGATAAAAATCTATTCCACGTCCTTTACAGAGACATAAATACAGCTAATGTATCTGGGCAAAGAAAACCCAGTTTATAGACCCAACTCAACTACTAACTTGCTGTGTGAGCTTGGCCAATCACCTAGCCTCTCTGGTCCTAGCATTGGTTGGCAAGGGCTCACCGTTTGGTTCCCTCCATTTCCAAATGGGCAACACCAACTCCTGGGGCTACATCAGAGGCACAGCAAACAGTGAGATGACCCTGACAGGAAACAGCAAAGGCGCCGTTTGGCCCGGGAAGTAGTTCTTCACTCTGATGCGATTTTTTTTCACATTCAAGCTCCAGGTGAGGTTTTCACTTCAAAACCAAGCTCTGCTCTAAAAAATGTTTGAAAGCTATTCATCAGTCCAACTGGCTCATTTGACTGCCACAGAAAATACCAGCCTCTGAGGAATGGTTGATGTGGGAGGTGCTGTCATGCCCATTTAACAAACCACTAGCTCTCTCCAAAGGAACCAGACGAGAAAACAGTTCCCAGATTGTGAGCAGAGGGAAGAATCTTTTGAAATGTTCTGTCCAGGGAAGAATAACTCCCTGTTTTGGTCTCGCGCTCTTGTGTGTGTGTGTGTGTGTGTGTGCGTGCACGCGTGGGCAGGCACCCCTCTTCTCAGTCTGGCTTTTGCTGGGTGCAGGATTAAATTTCAAACTGCACAAGACATCTGAGGCAGGGTAATCAATCACTTCATCACTGCCACTGCAGATAGAGAGAGCAGGGAGACAGGAAAAGGATGGAGGAGTGTGGAATGGAGAGCGCTACCCTCCTGCCTCTGACCCAGCCTCAGAGCCAGGAGCCATGGGCTTCTGCGTGCAGGGGCTGGAGAGCAAAGAAGGGAGACCCCAACGGAAATGCAGACGTACTCTGGAAGAAGCCCAGGGCTGTCCCCACACAGCTGGTCTTCTGGGGAAAGACTGGAAGGGAAAGGGGCTCTGGAAGGTCTTGGGTTGGCAGGGAACCTCATTCTGCACACAGAGGATCCCCCAAGAAGTCAGTGTGCTGCTCTACTAACTAACCCGCCAGCCCTATGCATGGATTCTGGGATGTTCCTTTACTGCTAGAGCAATGCAAGCACGGCAGGAGCCTACTGTCACCTGGCTGGGCCATGCCTCAGTCCTCCAAAAGTTGTAGCAGGGCCACGCTCTGGCAGGAGAGCCCGCAGTCTGTCAGCTCTGAGTGACATCAGTGGAGTACCACATTCCAGTGTCCCTTGTCCTCTGCATAAATGCAATTTCCCCAAATGTCAGGAGGAAAGCATTACAGATAACACATTGTGTGTGTCTTTGACCCAGTAAGTGCTGAAATCACAGATCTCATTATTCTGACATGATAGAATTTTCTTTCTCTCTCCCAGTGCAAGCTGACTGCCCTTGTTTCCTAGACTGCAGACCTAATTGTCAAAGGTGCAAAGCCACCGTAGAAAAACAGGCTCACTTATTGCCTACCCCGAACAAAATGCCAGGTCTCCTTGTGTGAGATGAAAATGATCTTAAGGAAAGCTCGTAACAGGACATTAAGTTGCAGGTATTTCGGGTCAGAGCTTTCCTGCATCGTGGAAGTACAGATGGCATTTGACCTTGACAGCAGAGTTGCCATGCACACTCTACCTGGACCCCCGGCCCCCAGTCCAGACCACTGGCTGTGCGGGAACAGCCTGGGTTTGAATTCTACTTCTGCTACTTTTGGGCTGTGCGCCGTACTCAGGCTGCTAATCCTCCTCAGCTTTTATCTTCTCATTTATAAAAACAGACAATGTCATAGGATGGATGAAAGGAATAAAGAGGTATTGACTGCCTAGCAGGTACCTGGCAAACAACTGTTACTGAAAACATTTATTATTGTCAAATATGAGGATTTGCTTCAGGCATATAAGTCAATAAATCTTCCACTCAATCAACAAACAAAGAAGTATTTACTGAGTGTCCTGACGGTGCAGCCAGAAGACACGGGCTCACTAAATATTTGGTGAATGAATGAATTGCTTCTTATTCACCACTAGATGACTTTAGAGCAGTCACCAAATCTCTCTCTCTGTTTCATAAGCTCTAAAAAGATCCAGCTATCCCAAGTCTTACTATCTAGTTAAGAGCTGTGTCAGATGGACCTACCAGAAGGTAGCTGATAACTGAAGGCAGCATGTGAGAAGTCCAGGTCAAGGGTGAATGCTACAGACACCCCAAAGAGAAAGAGTCGGTCCCAGAGGGTTGGTGGTTGGAGGAAGTGAGGCCGGACCTGCTCCTTGGAGGAAAGACAGGATTGGGATGGTAGTAGCAACAAGAAGAGTGATTCCGGGCAAGGTGAGCTGAAATGCATAGACCAGGCTAGAATGATTCTATTCTCTGACATTTCAGTTACTTTCAGGTTGAGATAAAGGAAGTCAAACCCTAGGATATGAGGGCCATGTATTGAAAGCAGAGCCACGTGGCGAGCTTTCCCCACCTGACGTGGGCATCCTCACAGGCCCTCTTCACACCTTCCATCTTGCAGGCCGGCACCCACAACAACAGTGAAAGCCTGTGAGTGCTGACCTACGCACCTGCTTCTCCATCACGCCTTTGCAGAGTCTTTCCAGAAGGTCCTTGCCCCACGTTTATCCCTTTTCTTGCCCAACTGCTCCTTCAGGCTTCACGGTAGATCAGAAAGCCATAAACACTGGACAGGTTCCCTTCAGTCTTACTTTCCTCCCTGGATCACAAATGCCATAGTTTCCCCATCCAGCTTGCCCTTGCCTTATTCTTTCTGCCGTAACCCAAGGAGGAATATATATTCTGTTGACTGCTACATATTCATTGTAAATCATGGAAAATATAAGACCAGTACAAAGAAAGTCGTCATCATCAGTGTTAAACACAAATGATAGATAGGTACAGCTTTTACATTTCGTTTGTCTGTTTTCAGTTGGGAACCCATCGTGAGCATTTCCTAATTTCCTGTGCTCTTAAAACATTCTTCGAAGGCATGCTTTTTAATGACTGTATAATATTCCACTGAATGCTTTTCATTATAAGTTATAAGTATCCCCCTATTCTTGGACATTATATTACTTCTGATGTTTAGCTACCATAAATCCTGCTACAATGGACATTTTCTACATCAGTCTTTTTCTAAGATCATTTTCTAAGGTTAAATTCCTAGATGTGGAATTTCTTGGTCAAAGTATATGTACGTCCAAGGTTGTCGATCTACCCCACCTCCCTCTTGATCTTTCTAAATGCTCTGAGGTTCACTGATGAGCCAATACGATATTGCTCATGCTGACAATGACTCATGGTGAGGACACGTCTTGTCTCCCAGCTAGACTGTGAGCTCCACGAAGGCAAGAACTTACTGCTCTGCCAGGCACCAGGCACAGGGGTCGGCAGATGAGTGTGATGCGGGCAACTTGGTACCACCAGAATCTCAGTTTTCTCCCCAGTGGAGGAGGCTTCAAACAGGCTCACTTTGATCTCCCTCCCAGGGAGTTAGTTCTTCATTATTAGTCAGTCCTGCATACAAAACAATCCCACACCATCAATTTTACGTCCTGGTAATTTCATCTCAGCCTCAAGAAAAGCTTCCTGACAGCTGGAGATCTGCTCCCCAACCCCCCAAAATAACATGGGCTTTCCTGAAAGGTGGTGAGTGGGGACCGCATGAAAGGGATCCTGCTAAAAGGATTACACATGCGATGAAATTTAAGGACCATCCAATCCTGAGATCCAGGAATTCTTTTCATTATTGTCACTTCCGTAATCGGCAGTAGAGCAGTCGACACCAAGGGCTTTCTCAATAAATGTTGTGGACTAGATGACAGAATTCCTGACCAGCTCAGCAACTGACAGAAGTGGGTTGAGGGCTAAATCAGTGGTGTTCACAAACCGAAGGTGCGTATTAAATCTTTCTTCACAGTATCAGCTACACGATGGCCGTGTAAATCTTTAAAACGGCTCCAATATTTCATTTCAGCTTGGCGCTACTGCAGGAGTTGAGAGAGTAGTGTGCCTCCCACATGTTAATTCCACCCGGAGAAGCCTCAGCACCCTTGGGGCCAGGGGGCATTGCAGCGGGGCTGCGGAGCAGACCTTGCCCTGGCAGAGGGAGTCCCCCAAGGGGAACCAGAATATGCTTTGAGAATATACATCTCACTGACTCACTGAAGCCAAATGAGGGGACACTATCAATTCATTTTAAAAATCATTGACCGGTTTAAGAGAAATTCAGTATCATTGCTAGGATAAACCAGTAACCACAACCAAGTTAATGACTTCTTTGTCTCGGGGGGTCCCGGGAGACTCTATTCTGTGGCAGGAGAGTACCTTGTAAGCCGTGTAGCACCCTTAGGTAAGTGGGTGTTTAGAATGTGTGTTAGAGGTTTCTCTAATAAAAATCTTGTTCTCCTATTTTTTAAAAAAACCCTCTTCTTAATTTATTTCAACTCACATGTATTTGTACCTCCTAGAATCGACATGTGCTAAGTAAAGATCAAGTCCAAGCATTCGTCTCTGAATTGTCATATCTCTGAGTTAACGAGATTTTTCTAAGCCTTTAAAGGAAATGAGTTGTAAGGTTTTCCCACAAGTTCTGGGTAGGATGTGGGGAATGAGGACCCTGGCTTCAGTCTCCCCAGCACTCCAAAGGAGAGACAAAGAGAGCGGTCATCTGCATGGCACTAGATCCCCAGCAAGCAAAGAGATGATATGGGAGCATGAGCAGTGCACCCTCTTTAGTGCCGTGAGCATAGCTGGCCGGTGAGGGGAATGGAGGGAGCTTCGCTTGTGCCCCTGAATACCAGCCTCTGCTGCTCACCCCAGGAAGGTAGGGACCAAAACACATCTCAAACTTGGACCATTTCAGGTGACTTTGCGTGGGAGGTACAGGAGGAGTCTTCTGTTTCAGCACCTTGCTGTCTTTGTCACAGCCATCACATAGAAATAACTGATGAGCTCAAAGTCCAAGCCCCCAGGGACTCCTGAACATCCAGCCAAAGAACTCAGCCACCTTGTCATCTTCAGATCCACCCTTGGACCTTCACGGAGTGAGTTCCTTTTTCCTATTTTCCCCTACCTTTCATTCTACCCCCACCCCCTCCCACGCAAGCATCCACAACGTGTTCATTAATGAATGCATTTAATCAAGTTTATGAAGTCTCTTTATTATCGATAACCCTAATCACTCTTAATTGCTGCATCATTAGTTCGGCCACGCTCAGATGTAGCAGTTAGGCGGAGCAGTAAATGACAACTGCAGAAAAATGACTTGCTGCATAAAAGCCTGGGAGGAAAGGACTGACAGGAGAAGAGGCAAAGGGAGACGAGGAGAGCGGGCGTGCTGGAGCCGTGCAAGGCGGCCTGCTGCTGGGCAGAGCTGGGCGGGGGAGAGATGCCATTAAGAGGTTCGGCCAGGTGTAAAGATGCCGGTGAGCAGATTTTGCATATTTCTAAACTTTGGGGAGCCTCGCATCAGCAGCGTGAGTGAACGTTCTGCTTGACAAAAGTTGATGTCATGTTAATATCCAGCACCTGCCACCCTCGGGGATCTTCAAGCCCTCTGCAAGCTCCATTGTGTTCAAAGCCAAATGCTTGGTGGATGCGAGGTGAAGGATGCCGTGTGTCATTGGGAAAGCAGCGAGGGGTGGCCCACTGCAGGTCTTTGTCGAGACATTAACTCTTCTGCCTTTATGTGTTCATGAAGTCTCCACCCGGCCAAGGAAACCACCGAGATGCCTCGGGTAAGGAAGTCATGGCCAGCAGCATCGCCTCGTGTTGCCCTCACCTCCCTAGGAGCCCAGAGGTCTAAGACCCAGTCCAAATGCAATCTTAACTCATGGTGTTGTCTTAGGTCTGACTCTTCATCTGCCCCATTTCCCATTCCATAAAGTAGATTTAATGATACCTATGGCCAGCCAGCTTTCAAATGAATGCTCAGAGCACATGAGATGATACGGTGGGCAGGATTGTGAGGAATACTTGAGGTGCTCCAGGGTGGGGGAGCCTGAGAGATTCTGGCTCTCTGCCAGGGGGAGTCTCCATGGGTCCCTCCCTTCTTGTAGATGTCCTGCTGCTCTTTTCCTCAGCTTGCCATGTCTGAAAATCCCCAGAACGAGATTTTATACACAGGAAGTCTGAATCCTGGAGACGCAAAACTCTTCCTACCTCCAGTCTCCAAAATTCTCTTCTGCCTCCTGCCCCTCTCAAAAATGCAAAACCACCCATTCTACCTTCCCCACTTTCGTGTCGGTTGTTCATGTTCAAGTGTTCATGCTTATTTCCTAATGCTGTCCCTTAAGTGTTTATTGAAAAAGTGTTTGTCAACATGTACTACGTGCCAGGCACTGGAATATCATGAAAGGCCAACGTGAAACCTGTCTCGAAGGAGCTTATGGTCTAGTAATGAACCTGAGAAACTGTAATATAACTGTGTCCCAATTCCGCTCGGCGTCTGGGTGCTAAATTATTCCACAGGGAGATGCTCTCAGTGCTGAATAAACAAACCAGAGCCTTATCCTTCTCTTCAGCCCTTTTGTGTCTTCACATTTCAAAAGCCCCACCAAAGCGTCTCCATGGATAACCCTTTCCCGGGTAGTCTCCAGGTAACTTACCTGCAGGCTCAGCTTTGCCTCTGAGGAGGATGGTCCAGAAGCTTCAATCTGCAGGAAAACACTGGAGCTCTTGAGCCATAGGCTCACCAAGCGGCTTCCTTCCCAGGGGACTGTCCCTCTCTCTCAGGTGCTGATTCACACATTTTCTAACCACAGCCAAACCCCCTTCCCAGGGCCTGGCCCCAACCTTGTACCCTAATGGCTGGCTGAATGGCTGCACCAGGCCTGACAGCCCACCTAAAGCCACAGTGCCAGCTTCCCCTCTCCGTCAGCCCTGCCACAGCGAGGTAGGGTGCTCTCAGTGCTCAGGCCCCAGCCCCTGGTGCTGGTTCAGAGTAGCCAACTATCACATGAACAGTCATGCTCATGACGAAAGCTCTTCGGGCCCCACGTAAGTATGTCTCCATCTCTTGTCATCCAGATACAAGTTGTGTGGATTAGCCATGAGAGTTTTGGGGCTGTGCCATTGCTGACATCAGAGATCAGCACTGCTTTAGAGTGCAGAGGTGATTTGAGAGACAGAAAGGCTTAGATAGAAGTAAGGACGAGGGGCACCTGGGTGGCCTGGTCAGCTAAGTGTCTGATGCTTGCTCTCTGCTCAGGTCATAATCTCATGGGTTGGTGAGTTCGAGCCCTGCACCGGGCTCCACACTGACTATGCAGAGCCTGCTTTGAATTCTCTCTCCAGCTCTCTCTGCTCCTTCCCTGCTCTTTCTTTCTCTCTCTCTCTCTCTCTCTTTCTCTCTCTCTCTCTTTCTGTCTCTAGAAGGAGTAAGGATGGAGGCACCTGGGTGGCTCAGTCAGTTAAGCATCCAACTTCAGCTCAGGTCATAACACAGATCATGGGTTCAAACCCCACGTCAGGCTCTGTGCTGACAGCTCAGAGCCTGGAGCTTGCTTCAGTTTCTGTGTCTCCCTCTCTCTCTGACCCTCCCTTGTTTCCTTGCTCTCTCTCTCTCAGAAATAAATAAACATAAAAAAATTTTTAATAAAAAACTTAAAAAAATAGAAAGAAGTAAGGGTGAAATAATTAACCAGTTCGATCCTTTCAATTTTGGTGAATGTTACAGATTCTTACATAATGAAGTACTGCATATCAGTAGAGGCAAGTGTCCATTTTCTTCTTTTCATGGTCTAATCCATGTTCCAGAAATGTTGAGGAAGTACCATGGGATGTACAAGAGCTACAGTAGTCACTGAAGTGTATTCTGCATTACCAAACAATCTATATCACCTTGCATTTATATACACAGTAACTGCATCTAAAGTTAAATGGGTAAACCATGATGCCACCTCTTCACATTTCCGAATGGATCTAGATATTGCTTTAAAAGGCAGTGAAAATCAGTGGGGTGCCAGGGTGGCTCAGTCGGTTAAGCATCTGACTTCGACTCAGATCATGATCTCATGGTTTGTGAGTTTGAGCCCCACGTCAGGCTCTGAGCTGCCAGCCTGCTTCTGAATCTGTCTGCCTCTTTCTCTGCCCCTCTCCGGCTCAAGCTCTGTCTCTCTGTCTGTCTTTCTCTCTCCCTCTCCCAAAAATAAACATTAAAAAAAATTAAAAGAATAAAAGATGGTGAAAATCAAGATATCAGTGATAGTCTATAATGAAAATAATATACCTTGTGTAATATTTTCCTTTTTGTAATATTTTTTGAACTAAGGACCATTTATCATATGTGGTATGCTTCAATGTTGGGATAGGATATGTAAAATTCACATTCATTTCTAAATCTAAGCATTGTTTTAAGACTTCTATTGACAATTCCAGCTGCTACTGCCTCAGCCACGCAAAATGTTTTCAAACTGATGTTAGTAAAAATCTACAGAAGAATGAGAATAACTCAAGAAGGTTTGTTTTGGCATTGTAATACAACACAAATTGTGTGAAAATCTCATTTATAACAATATAATTGGTGATTTCACTGAAAAGGAGGACCAGAAAAATAAACTTAATGATAAGCACATAGTTATTATAAATTAGGAATGTCTTTTTTTGTCACTTACCCAAACACCACTGGCCCATCAACAGAGCACTGAGGAATGCACACTAACAATTAAATTCAGCCATCTTTGATATTCGTTGATCCTTAGCCAAATTAACTACAGTTTTACCCACGTTTGAAGGTATATTAATCACAGAGGGAAGACAGAATGTTGTTAACAGTTCATTCATTCAATTTGTATTTTTTATACATTGAAATATGTAACCATCTATTTGTATTCTTGCCTTCAGCCCTCAAACTACCAGGTGCAGCCCTGCTAATCCTTGACACCAATCTACCAAGGACTGAGTCAGTCATAAATATATTACAACACAGTTAAAACCCACGGTTTGTGGGTTCCAGCCCCACATCGGGCTCTCTGCTGTCAGCACACTGCCTGCTTCAGATCCTTTGGCTCCCTCTCTCTCTGCCTCTCCCCTCCTCACTCTCTGTATCTCTCTTTCAAAAAAAATAAATAAATAGATATTTTTAAAAATTTAAGAGGTGAAACATGGGATCTCACAGCTGTCTGTTAGACTGTTCGGTTGGCTAAAAATCTTTGCTATTATAAATAATATATCAGTTAACATTGCATACAGATCTCTGTAAACTTCTGAGACTATTTCCATAGAATAAATATATAGAAGTATAATTGCTGGGTCAAAGGGAATACCCATTTAAAATTTGAAGGCACCTGGGTAACTCAGTTAGTTAAGCGTCCGACTCTTGATTTCAGCTCAGATCATGACCTCACAGTTCATGGGCTCAAACCCCACATCAGACTTTGCACTAACAACACTCCAAAACTGCTTGGAATTCTCTCTCCTTTCTCTCTGCCCCTCCCCCTACTCACACATGCCTTCTCTCTCTCTCTCTCTCTCAAAATAAATAAATAAACATAAAAATATAAAATTTGATACACATGTATAAATTGTCTTTCCAGATGACTGCACCAACTAGATAGATCACACCCCTACCAATTGCATGTGTTTCCACGCACTCAGTAAACAAAATGTTACCACTGTGTCTAAGAGACGAGTTGGGGGGTGGCGGGGCACCTGAGTGGCTGCCCTTGGTTAAGCCTCCAACTTGGCTCAGGTTGATTACTGACTTCGGCTCAGGTCGATTACCGACTTCGGCTCAGGTCGATTTCATGGTTTGTGGGTTCCAGCCCCACGTTGGGCTCTCTGCTGTCAGCGCAGAGCCCACATTGGATCCTCTATCTTTTTCTCTCTCTGCTCCTCCCCTGCTCGCTCTCTATCTCTCTCAAATAAATAAAAATAAATAAATAAACATTAACAATTTTTAAGAGGTAAAAAGTGTGAATTAATGTGAATTTCTTGTCATTAGTGGGAGATCTTTTTTCTATTTGTTGTAGATTTCTACTTCTTTTTCTGTAAATCATCAGTTACATCATTTTGCCACAAACTTCCTTTTTCTTACTGATGTATTGGAGTTCTTTGTGTGTTACGATTGTTAAATTTTGCCCAATACACATAATACATTTTTCCATTTGTTATTTGTCTATTAACTTTGTAAATGATATTGTTTGATGTGGAAAAGTATACAATTATTGAATAATCAGATCTGCCACTCTTTTAAAGGCTTGCAGCCCGGGTATAATTCTTCAGAAGATCTTTAGAAAGATCTGCTCCTGCACTAAGTTAGTCAAAGAATATTTTCTTATATTTTATATTAGGATTTAAATCCAAATTCCTCTGGAATTAACTTTGGCAAATTAATTGCTCAATATCTGTGCCAATAAAATATTTAATTACTATAACTTTATAGCACATTTGATAGATAGCAAAGCAAATCTTACCATCCGTATTCTCTTTTCCAAGATTTAACTATTTTTATATATTCCCTCTTCAAGATGAACTTTAGAATCAATTTGGAAAATTCAAAAATATCCTACTGAGATTTTGAATGGTATTCCATCCATTTATAGGGTAACCCTAGATAAAGGCATATCTGCAAAAATGAATATTTCCAGCAAGAATATGGGACATTTTTCAACGTGTTCCGTTATTTTCTTCGTTCGGTTATTTTCTTTCTAACTTTTTTCTTAGTTAGTTATTTCCTTCAATAGCATTTCATGGTTCTTCCATAATTCACGTTATTCTTCATATAGTTCTCCCATATTTCACAGTATTATTAATTTCTAGCAACTTGTTACATGTGTGAATATATATTTTTTCTCATTCTTAGGCTCCAGTTGGTTACTGTGAATGTGTAAGAAAACTTTTGAATTTAGTCTTAGATCAGCTGGTTTATTGAGCTCTCTTTTCGAAAAGTAGATTCTCATTTGATTAACTTAGATTTTCTAGGCTCATGATCTATTGCAATTAACAATGAACATTTCGTGCCTTTACTTTCCAATATTTTTGTCTTGTTTACTTACCTTGCATAGTTCTTTGTCTAGATATCAACAAGAATGTATCTGTAAGGCCCCAGAATGGTAATAGTTTTGGAAAGAAGCTTTGTTGTATCTATCCATTTCAGCAATTTTACTATGTACTGGGAGGATCAGTATTGGTTTCTAATACTTTCCTGTGTTAAGAAACTTCATTCTACTTCAAATGTACTAAAGTTTTCTAAATGACTATTCTTACTTCTGGAGATTAAGTTTTGTGAAATGCGGTTTTACGCCCTATTCAGATGATCATGTCTGTTTTTCTCTTTTAACCTATGAGGTAAAAAATACCTCATACATTAATACATTTCCTAATGCTGAAACAAACGTTCATAATCAACCTTAGAATAAGGCCTCCTAGAATGAAAAAGAATGAAGTCCTGCCATTTGCAACAACGTGGATGAAACTGGAGGGTATTATGCTGAGTGAAATAAGTCAGTCAGAGAAAGACAGACACCAGATGTTTTCACTCATATGTGTATCTTGAGAAACTTAACCGAAGACCATGGGCGAAGGGAAGAGGAAAAAATAGTCACAAACAGAGAGGGAGGGAGGCAAATCATAAGAGACTCTCAAGTACAGAGAACAAAACTGAGAGTGGATGAGGGGAGGTGAGGGAGAGGGGAAAATGAATGATGGGCATTGAGGAGGGCACATGTTGGGATGAGCACTGTGTGTTGTATGTAAGCGATGAATCATGGGAATCTACCCCTGAAACCAAGAGCACACTGCATACACTGTATATTAGCCAACTTGACAATAAATTATATTAAAAACTAAAAAATAGGAAATAAAGATAAAAATGAATGAATGAATGAATGAATGAATGAATAAGAATAAAGCCTCCTAGGATATGGCATATATTTTCTTTAATATATTATTGTGTTTGATTTGTTAGTATTTTTCTCAGCAATTTTACATCTCTAAACAAGTGATGTGGTTCTACATTTCTTCTTTGAGAGAATTTTTGTTGACTTTCATTATCAGAGTCAAAAAATAAAGCTATTCAAAAATGGAGTCAAAACTTGAAGATACTCCATACTTTTTATGCTCTGGAGACATGTATGTGATCTCAATATTATCTTTTCGCTATAAACATGATAGAACTTGCCCACAAAACTATCTGGACCTGGTGCCTTTTTTTTGTGAGCCCCTAACAAAAGGGGTAATGTATTCCTTTATTTTTTTAGTTGAGTCATTGTTGGACGTTTTCAATTTCCAAGGGTGAGGAAAACCATTACATTTAGATTGTCAGATTTTTTTTGGAATTTTGTTGCATATATTTCCTTCACATATCTAGTATTTTTTTAAATACTTGTGGCTATATAATGTAGTTGGCTAGATAATATCCCCCCAGAAGATATCCATGTCCTAATCCCCACAGACTGTAAATGCTACTTCATATGGCAAAAGGGACTGACAGACGCCATTAAGTTAAGGATCCTGAAATGGGGAGATTTTCTTGGATTATCCAAGTGCATCCTATATATACTTATAAGAATCCTTATGAAAGGGAGGCACAAGGGTCAAAGGAAGAAGCGGGAAATGTGATGACAAAAGCAAGGGATAGGAGTGATTCTGAAGTGGTCAGGAGACAGAGAATGCAGGGGCCTGAGGAATCTAGAAAAAGCAAGGAAATGGCTTTCCCCCCTAGAGCCTCCAGAAGGAGTCAGCCCAGCCACCAACTTGACAACCGTTGTTCAGTGAAACTGATTTCAGACTTCTGGCCTTCAGAACTTCAGAGAATGAATTTGTGTTGTTTGAAGCCAACACATGTGTGGTCATTGGTACACTAGCCATAGGAAACTAATCCATGCAAGTGATGTGTCACTTGGTTTTTTGGATTTTTTTTTTTTTTTTTTGGTTTTGGTTTTGTCATTCTTGTCAACATGTAATCATTTTCTCATTTTTTTGCTATTTTTAGAGAACTCACTCTTTTTTTTTCTAGTTCATTTGTTTCTGCTTTTATCTTCTCTAATTCCTTCCTCTTACTTTCCTTAGTTTTTTTTTATTCTTCTTTCACTCCTTGAATCCAATTATTACATCATTTACTTCTCAGTTTTTCTTACTAATAAAGTTATTTAAGGATATGACTCATCTTTAGAAAATTTATTCTTGGGGCACCTAGGTGGCTCAGTTAGTTAAACATCTGACTTTTGATCTCAGCTCAGGTCATGATCTCACAGTTCATGGGATTGAGCCCTGCATTCAGCTCTGTGTTGACAGCGCAGAGCCTGCTTGGGATGCTCTCTCTCCCTCTCTCTCTCTAACCTCTCTGCTCTTGCTCTCTCTCTTTCTCAAAATAGATAAATAAATAAACTTAAAAAAATTAATCTGCATTCCATAATTTCTAATATGTAGGGCTTCAGACTATTAATAATTTTAAATAATCAACAATTCTCATTTTGATTTCCTTTCTGACCTACAAGCTATTTTTTAAAAAGCTGTTTTAACTTTTAGAGCTTTTTTTAAATCTTGACTTTGTGAAGTGTTTGGCAAGCATTATTGCGTTATTGCCTTGTATAAAATTCCATTTTTAATGCATTGATACATCATGGTCAAAGAATGTGGGCAATAAACTTTTTGTTTTGGGGAAGTTATGACCATAAAGTTCAGTTATTGTAGATGTTTCACTGGCCTTTGTGAGGAATGGGCATCGTGGTTTTGTGGGAAACATGACCCCACATGTAGCTGAGAAGTCACACGTCATCGTGTTATTTACGTCCTTTACGTCCTTATTTATGTCCGTGGTAGGTGTTGTCTTCATCCCATAGGCGTGAAGGTTTGAGGTAAGAGAGTAACATAGTAAAAGTTTACATGTTTAGAGAGACCACTCTGGAGGTAGGAAGATGGAATGTGGATGGGGAGGACAAAAATGGAGGCTGCTGGGAAATCCCCAAGGGCAAAAGTGAGGAAGGTCTGAATGAAGCCAAGCAGTGGAAAGTAAAAAAGGCCCTTAAAAATCATTGAGCCAAAGCCTCTAACATTATACGTGAGAAAACCAAAGCCAGCCAGAAGATGGAAACAAGTTACCCGAGGTCATACGGACAACTGGCAATAGAGGAGGGACCCGAGTCCAAGCCAACTGACCACTAGCGTCAGTCTCCCTGAGCGCACCACGCCATAGTTTGGAGTGCCCGGGAACGACACCCCCCTGTGCACTCCCCCTGGCCCATCCTGCGAGGGCACCCCAACGTCCTCATTCTCCATTTTCTCATTAAGGGCCACACTATTCAAGAGTGATTGTGCCTTCATCCAAAAGAATCTATGAGGCCACACCTTAATGAGCCATTGGGAAGGCACTGTTTCAAGAGCCCCTGACATCGTCCACCAGAGACAGACAACACAAATGCAGAGAGCCCAGCACAGACCTCCGTGGGTCAGGGTTGACTTCCTGTAGGGCCAGCCCAGCAGGAGCACATTTGCATCATGTCGTTTCAAGATGAAATACATTTTGGCACACATAAAAAAGCAATTGGTTTTGAGCATTGGGGGCATTAATAAATGTTACATTATTATTTTAATAGGATATTGTTGTTGTTGTTGTTGTTATTATTATTATTTTGCTGTGCTGAGCACCCTTCCTGCCAGGCTTCATTCCTTTTGCATCTCCTTCTTCTTCTGACCAGTTTTGGGTTGGTTGGTTTGTTTGGAGTGGGAGACCTTTAAAAAAATTTTTTTTAATGTTTATTTATATTTGAAGGAGAAACAGCACAAGTGGGAGAGGAGCATAAAGAGAGGAAGACACAGAATCTGAGGCAGGCTCCAGGCTCTGAGCTGTCAGCACAGAGCCCGACTCGGGGCTTGAACTCACAAACTGTGAGATCATGACCTGAGCTGAAGTTGACTCTTAGCTGACTGAACTGCCCAGGTGCCCCTGGAAAGGGAGACCTTCTGAATATTTATATGTTTGGGCATATTTCAGAAATACCACAGTACTCATTACATGTTGGTAGGTGGCACCATTGGATGGCTATCCTCTTACCTCTCTGGGCCTCAGTTTCCTCATCCAGAAAGTAGGGACAAATTCAGGCAGGAATGTTATAAGGATTCAAGAATTGATATATGTAAGGTGCTTTCAACAAGATTAGTAAGCACTCAGCATATATTAACTTCAACTAGTAGTCTAATAGTTATTGTCAGATGAATCTTGTAACAGTGGTCTTTGATTAGTTTCTAGAGGGAGAGATTACTTGAGCCCGTTAGCCAATTTCTCAGAATCCAGGCTGATATCATTTCCAGTAAGAGGCAAGCTGACATAGTGGAAAGAGCTTAGAATCAAGCAGACATAGGATGGAAACTCAGCTATGCCCTAGGTGTAGCTATGGTCTCTTGGGCCAGTTATGTAGGGTCTGTGAACCTCATTGTTATCATATATAAAATGAGTACAACATCCTTACCATGAAGGATCAACAAACACACTGATATGATAGGGGAGCTCCAGACATCCCACTGCCACCCCCAGCTTCTGCTCTCAGAACTGCTTGAGCTCTTTGCTTTAGGGTAAACCTACAGGACATGTTGGATAGGAAAAGAAGAGGTCCACTCTTGGAATGGAGGCGACCAAGACAATAGAAGTGGGTCCTGGCGAGAGGGTAGGGTGGGCTGATTGGTCCCAAATACCTAGCAATGCCAAATGAAATAAACACACAGTTTGGTGTGAAGACAGAGAACACGAGGGGGTGACAGGAAACCATGCTGGTGTGATTTTTCCAACCTCACCCCTCAGAGGGATTGACTGAGGCTGCAAATGCCTTTGTGTAGAGAGAAAGTTAGGAGGGACAATCGGGAGAGAAAAATCTTGGGGGGAAACGATGTGGATACATTAAAAATTACAGGGTACCAAACTCTAACAAATTCTGTCATGAAACTTTGGAATCTCTCAGCAAGTAGGTGTGATCTTGTCACTGAAGACCGCTCAGGGCAAATGGAAACCCAGCCAAAGGGGGGAAATGAAAGACTTGGCATAGAAAGTGACAACCAGTGTGCCAGGTATTGATGGTCGCGACATGGTCGGCATTGCCGTCGCCGTGAGAGTTCCATTACCACACAGCCCATAGCAGCCGACTGGGGAAGCACACATACTCTTGTCCTGCGTGTGTGGGGCCCAGGAACACTGGTTAAGCTACCTAGCACTGGAGAATATGCAAGTCAAAGCAAAAGGTGATGACCTGTACAGTAATGGCACTCCTGAGCAGTGTCCGGAGGCATTCATCACAGCTGACAGACAGATACCTGGGGATAGAGCAGGCATCCACCAGCTCCGCTCCTACCAGAGGAAGCCAAGACCTCTTTACAGCAGCCGAGAAAATGAGGACAAGGGTGAAGGCACCATGTTCTGACCCCTATGACCGAATGCAGAGAGGCACAGCCTGAGTTCTAGAACATGGCAGGCACGGAGACTGATGCCCTCTCCCAGCTTCTCCCCCTTTTTCCCCATCTCTCCCCTTTCCCAAAGTCCCAGGAAGAGAAATGATCCAGCTAAGAACAGGGCAGCAATATCAGAAAACCTACCACAGGTGACTATTTCAAAGGAATTGAAAAAGGTGACATTTTCCATTATGGCCCAGTGTGTTGGCGCTAATATTCCTCTTTTCTTAACCACAGGCTCTCCCGCCACCCGCAGCCTCTTGACTTCACCTCTAATAGGCACCGCAGAGGAGCCTCAAGGAGAGGTTTTGTCTTGCTGACACATCTTATTTCCACTCTTGTTGGCATGGAGAAGGCTACTTTGTTTGTGTCTGAATCCAGCTGGGCCACAACGGGGCCCCCGTGTGATGAGGTGAAGTGCTTAGAAGATTGTTCCCAGCTTGGCCAGCCACCGTGTGAAAGGTTTTCTTAGGCTGACCCCCTCCCGCCTCCACAAGCACACCCTCGCCTCCCCCCTCCACAAGGCTTCTGGTCCCCAAGGACCTTGGAGAGGTTCCAGCTGCGTGTGCTTTGTACCCACAACGGTCACCCAAACCTTGTGCCCGGATTAAGGGTAAGAGGAATTGCCATGTATAATGTTCTCTCCCCAGAAACTCTTTCCAGGCCAAGGTACTTCATCGGGAGCCAGGGATACGATGAAAAGCACATATGTGTTGGAATCTAAAAGGATCTGTGGTTTTTTTTTTTATGGTTTTTTCTTTTTCTTTTCTTTTCTTTTTTTTTTTTTTGAGAGACAGAGAGAGACAGCACGAGCAGGGGAGGGTCAGAGAGAGACGGAGATATAGAATCCAAAAGCAGGCTCCAGGCTCTGAGCTGTCATCACAGAGCCTGGGGCGGGGCTCAAACCCACAAACCATGAGATCATGACCTGAGCCAAAGTTGAACACTTAACCAACTGAGCCACCCAGGCACCCCAAAGGATCTGTGTTTTATTCACATATTCAGCAAGACATTTATCCAGTGACCACCACACACCAGGTACTCTTCTAGGTTCTGGCAATCTGCCAGCCCATCTCGACTCACGATGCCAAAGTCCCTGCTTGTATGGGAGCCGCATTCTACTGAGCTGAGAATCAGTGGTGAACTGGAAACATGGGGCAAACAACATGACCTCTCTGCATCACAGTTTCTTAATCTGTCAAATGGGACCAGCAACAATAGATGCCTTATGGAGCTGTAGTGCCCTCTTGTGACATCCTTGTGTGACACAGATGCTAGTTACCATCATGACCTTTTTCACAGACTAGACCCAAGGAGCAGTATTCTTTTTCTTTTTATCCTTTATATGCAAGTATAATTAACACAGTGTTATATTAGTTTTGAGTGTGCGATATAATGATTCGACAATTCTGTACATTTCTCAGCGTTTGTCATGACAAGTGCACTCTTAATCCTCTTCAGCTACTTCACCCACACCCTCCTCCCCCTGCCACCGGCCACCTCCCCTTTGACAACCACCAGCCTGTTCTCTATATTTAAGAGTCTATGTTTTGTTTATCTGTTTTCTTGTTTATTTGTGTTTCTTAAATTCCACATATGAGTGAAATCATATGGTATTTGTCTTTCTTTGACGGACTTATTTCACTTACCATTATTCCCTCTAGATCCATCCACGTTGTTGCAAATGGCACGATTTCATTCTTTTTATGGCTGAGTAACATTGTGTATATGTACCACTTCTTCTCCATCCATTTATCTATCGGCAGACAATTGAGCTGCCTCCGTATCTTGGTTATTGTAAATAATGCCCAAGGAGCAGTGTTCTTAAAAGAAGATGAAAGAAACTGGAATGATTGGTCCTGATACTCTCTAACCCAGGAAGTGCAGCACAGCCTCAGACTAGAACCTTCCCCAGCTGACTTGGGGGAATCTTTTCTCCTATTGTCCCCGTACTGTTATCTTCTTTTGTTAAAGTTTTTGACTGACAGTTTTTTGTCAGTACAGGTGCTGACATTACAATAGTCCATTATTCTGAACAGCCTTGAGAACACACACCCTTTCTTATAGTGATGCAGTGATGCTATTTCATAGGTAGTGATAAACTGTTAAATTTAGAGGAATAAATTATGAATAAGTAGGAATGAATGAATAAGGACTCTCTGAGTACTCCTGTCGTATTTGCTGCATTCTTAGCACACCATATCCTAAAAGGGCAAAGCACGTAATTTACCCCATAGGTGACACTGTCCCTGGAGCTTGTCATTGGGTGGTTGTCAAACCAGCCCATCCCCTCCCATGCCAATACAGTCAAAAAGATGACTGCCTGTCACCTCCTGAGTACACTTCCTTTCTAAGCCCCTTCCTAACAGAATCAATGTTCATTGTAAAATGTGTCAGGTGCCACATCGAGGTGGGTGGACAGTCTCTCATAAGGTAGCACGCCAGGTGGCTTTGATCACACCACACGCAAAGTGCCCAGGAGCTGGGGATGCTCCTGGAACCGAAGGTCGACAGAACCCAAGTTTAGGTGCTGTGGACCAGTGGTCTGCCATGCCATAAGGGTGCGAGTTTTCTCCCCCTTCCCCCACTGTTGTCCTAGGGCTCAGTTCCCTAAAAGTCTCAAGAGAGTCTTCGTTCTCTCCTCTTGAGCCTTGACTTTGAAATCAGAACACCCTAGTTTTGAATTTGGCTCTGCCATCTACTAGCCGTAACCAAGTGCCTCTCTCAGTTGCCGTGTTTATAAAATGGAGCCAATGATGTTTATTTGAGGCTCATTATACATACTATGCATACTAAGGAAATAAGTCATGTGAAGTACAAATAGAGAGAATAGAGAGTCTAATACATAGCAGACGTTCAATAAGCAGCAATGCCAGCATTCATTTGGGGTTTGCCATGTGTCAGGCCCGTGTTAAGGGCTTTGTTCATTTCTGCTCCATTTAATCCTCCCATCGCCTCTAGGAGTAGGTAATCGAAATGAGGATAAATAGAAAATAATAATACACAAATAATAAATGTAATAGACATCTAATATGAAACATATTAGATTTTTTAATTTAAAAAATTTTTCAAGAGAGAGAAAACTAAAGTATACAGATGCTACCTTACCTACCCCAGGCCACTCATGGCCACATCCCCCTGATTCCAGAGTCCCCTCTCCAACCTCCATGCTGGACAATGGCTATCATGATTGGCTCTTTATACAAGTTCTCTAAAAGTGTTTAATTTTACCTCTTCCCCACCTCGGGGCCACAGGGTAGACATCCACACCCAAGTCTACCCAGAATAAAATGCATATCAGTGCTGTTGTGAAGCCTGTGACCTCTGTTTGGTATGGACGCCATCAGCGAGGAATGAACCCGCCACTTCCGAGAAGCAGCCAGCCTCCGGGATGAAGACCGGAGCTAAGGCTCTAGGACTGAAGGAATCACACAAACAACCTTAGCCCCGGAAGGGAGGATGGAGCAGGAAATTCAGGCATACGGGGCAACGCAAAGCATCCAGGGCCAAGAGAGGCAAGCAGAAACCCCACCAAGACTCAGGAGGCTGAGCTTTGATTGACCTTCTGTCTTAGCTGAAGGTATGGACCAGTGAGCCAGACAAGAATCGTTGCTTCCTTGGGTGACAGACAGAACTCTCAAGAAAATTTCAGCTTGGCTGAAGTGGAGAGAGACAAGAAGACCCTGCGAGAGCGCCCACGTCTCTCCCTCCCCTAGAGCAGCACGTCCTGTGATGACTTGGCCCGCTCTTAGGAACTTCCGTGCTGTATTTTTATCTTCTCCTGGTGTGTGTCCCATCTCCTCACTGGTCCACAGCTCTTTACAGGCAGGAGGTCCTATCTGGCCTGGGGCACCACACGGCACCTACCCTTGGTGAACGAGGCATACTGACCATTTGATTTGTCCAGCGTACAGAGAAGGGTCTTGGGCAGTAGAATCTCAGGAGAGGATTCCCACGGGCCCGAAAGGGTGTCACAGACACACTGTGGTGTGTATGACAGTCACAGCGCCTTCCCCTGCCTAGTCTTACATCCTGGGCTTCCAAGAAGTGACATTCAAAACATTGTTTACTGCCTCCCACCCTCTCTGAGGACAGCCTCCCCTGCTCTCTGCTCTGCCCTAGAGGAAATGTCCCCCCGAACCACCCTCCCTACCGAAAGCTCAAGCCTGGCCCTGAAAGGACTTTGGCCTGAAGCACGTCGCTCTGCCAGAGAAAGTGTAAGCCCCACTCACCGGCTGAGTGCAGCTGTGGCTGTTGCTTAAGAGCTTTCCCGCGTGCAATAACCTCTCATTATATTTTAATGTTGTTGTAACTTTATGGCTTAATCAGTATTTGCAATTTGTTAGTAGCCTGGGCGGCCATAAAATTGTTTTCCAGGTACTGAAACATCCCATCAAGGTTTGTAAAGCAGTGGTTCTTAGTTTATCACACCCATAAAATGCCCTGGCAATTTGACAGATATAATAACTTTTTTTATCAAGTGTCTAATTTGAGAAGAAATTAAGCCATACGTTACACCCAGCTCACACTGGGATTGGGAGCTCTTCAGCCTCCGGGTCTCTCAGAGATGCCCCTCTCCACTCCATCTGTCCTCTTCAGCCAGGGGCTAGAGTTCATGTTGACTCCACGCATGAGGCCTGAGGGCGCCCCCACAGAGCTGGGGGCAAGTGTGCCCCGTGATGCGGCCTGTGTGCTTTGGGCACCCTTGATGAGACCGTGTTTTCACACGGAGTCTTTAGCAATGGTTGAGAAAGGAATCCCCCCAAAGAAAGTGAAAGCCATGCTAATCCCTCCCTCTTTGTCTAACACCAAGCTGAGACTGGCCAGGCCTAACCCCACCTTGGGTCTGTGTATAAGAGGAACAGGTTGGTTCTCTGCCCTTGACTCCCTGACCTCATTTCCATACTCTATATCCACCTTAACCCCTCCTGATTTTCTCCACATTCTGCCCAGTCATAAGCAGAGAGCAGTTACATTAGAAACACATATGGAAAAATCAATTTATTTCCTTGCATGGGACATGGGTTTGCCCCTCTCTGCAACTTTCAGTATTTATTTCTCTTAGGATGATGTTGAACCAAAGAACAATGGTGGTCAAGGATTAGACTGTGTGCATGTGTACCGCCCTGCCCCACTCAGGCTCGAATTTTGACCAACCCATAAGCCCCCAGCATCAGTGTCCATGTGGCTCAGCAAAGCGGGTGTAGCTGATTTCCTCTCCAGCCCCATGGTGCACAGGCCATGGTGCAGTTCTCATCTGGCTTCCAACACTCGGCTGCGAAAGCACCCTTCCGCCACGACCCCCCACCTTGGGCCATCATCTTAGAAAATGGAATCTGGGCCACCCGACACTGTTGCCATCCAGTTGTCATTTCCTGGGCAGCCACTCAGTGGCCAGCAGCTTCCTAAACTCTGAGGGAGTCTGAGATAACCAAAACACAGTCCCTGCCTCGAAGGTTCCCCCATCTAACTCAAGAAATTGACCAGAAAAACAAAGATTACAGTGTAGTAGAGCTGAGGTGGGGGTGCTGTGGGAACACAGAAGGGGACCCCAACTCAGCCTGGGCTCTAGAGAAGGCATCTCAATGGTGACTCTTGACAAAGACACATACCAGTAAATAAAAACCGGCTTGGGACACAAGGATAGAGAAGAAACATATTGATACAGACGAATCTATAGGTTTGCAAGCACAAAAACTCAGAGGCGACTGAGAGAACAGCAAATAGAAGAAAGAGCCAGAAAGTGGCCTAGTGGGTATGCGGGCTGTGGCCAGAAGTCATGGGGCCAACGTAAGCAAGAGCTAAACCCGTAGCATCTACTATGCCAGGATCAAGAGTTTGGGGCTGATTCTGAAGTTGCAGGGACCGATCAGAGGATCTGAGGCATGAGAGGCACACGATTACAATAGAATTTTAGATCATGATGGCCGCAAGGTCATGAAAACTAAATAGAAATGGAAAGGTAAGTCTGCGGTCAGGCTGTAAAAGATATTTGTCATTTTTTAGCTTTCTGTAATTCAATACTTTGCTTCATAGCCCCCCTCACAACCTGCCTACCAGCACCCTGTCTCCCTTTGGGAGAAATTCCCCACCATTTCGTGGAGCCTGGCAGGAAGACAATTCCCTCTCTTGTTGCCAAAGGGCAAGATTTTAGAGCCTTGCCACGCCCCATCAGGAAGTGGGGTCTATTCCCTCTCCAGAAAAGAAACTACAGAAGTAACACTGCAAGCCTTCAGAGATGATGTCATAAAAAGTGAAATGGCTTCCATCTGGCTCATTCTTTCTAGAGAAGCTTGCCCTTGGAAGGCAGCCACCATGTTGCAAGAAAGCCCAGGCGACATGGAGGAGCCACGTGTCGGTGCTCCAGCCAATAGGCCAGCTACGGTTATAGCCGACAGCCAGCATCGACAGCCAGCTGACAGTCAGCTGACATCCTCAGTCATGTGAGTGAGGGAGCCTTTAGATGATTCCAGGCCTGGCCTTCAAGCCATCCCGGCTGATGCCAGATAGAGTAATAAGCTGTCCCCTCCAAGCCATGCCCAAATTGCTGATTCCTGAACAAAACGACCATTGTCATTTAGGTCACTAAACTTTGGGTAGCTTGTTACACAGAACTTGGTCACTGGAACAGTGACCTTGACTGGGGATCCAACTGCCTGATCTCCAGAGATCTCTCCACTCCTAGCTATTTTCTAGTCCTGATTCCCTAGCATCTCACTAGTGTTGTGTCACCAAATCTCCTTCCGTGTGGCATGGCAAGCTTGGGTATCTGGGGCTTGCAAGCCCTCTCCCCAACTGATGAAGGATATTGTTATGGTCCAGGAGAGGGATGGCGAGGGTCTGAGAACAGATGTGATGGTGAGGAGGGGTTGAAGCCAATGAATATGTAGTGCACAGAATCCAGCAGGACTTCAGGAAGATGTGGCAAAGGATACTGGCAAGGATGCTTCTCAAGCTTCTAACTGGGCCACTGGGCAGATGTTCATGCCATTCAATGAGGAAAATAATTTAAGAGAAAGCAGCTTTCAGGGAACTAAAGCATGCAAACTAATTACAAGTTCAGTTATCAACTTGGTAATTTTGAGATGCCTGTAGGAAACACATGTGGCAGTATCTACAACACACAGGAGCATGTCCGTAGCTTTCTGGCTCCACCACATAACTCATGAGAAGCAATGCTATGGACAGGACGAAAGTCTCCTAGCTACAGGAATCTGAGGGAAGTTAAGTCCTGATACTATCCAGACTGAGTCTTTACGTGTAAGAAATGCTCTCTCTCCATCGTGTGTGTGTGTGTGTGTGCGCGCGCGCATGTGTTTGAGTGTGAAGGCATCCAGGTGAATATTCATGCCTTTCTCAAACGGAAGCTGACCAAGAACAGCATCTTCTGTTTCTGTCACGTGACCTCACTGTGTGCCATGACCAGCTCAAAATGTTGTTAACTGACTTAATACACGCATAATAATAACTGTGCATTTATGTAAAACCTTTCTCAAACGAGCGCTCAGGATCCTACAGATAATGGACTTATTTATTCTTAGAGCTCCTCAGTGAGGCAGTTACAGGACAGGGGTGACCAGACTCATGTTATAAATAATGTCAAACACTGCATGAAGCAAAACTAGCCTATAAGTCTGAGGCCCTGGGGGAGATGGGATGGGCCCAAGGTCACCCAGGGAGTTGGGAACAGCTCAGGCCTTTGTGTGGTGATCACGTGACTCATATTCTCTCTGAATGTCCCCTGGGCGTGCTCAGTCCTGTCACCTGCATGGTGAGGCTGTGGTTATAAGGAGTTAAGAGGCAAATCTGCCAGACCGACTGGTTAAGACAAGCCAACACCTCCCTTTCCAACCAAACGTTTCCTGCACACCAACAGACCCAAAATCCCTGCTTGGAAACCCAGAGACAGAGTCCACGTAAGTAATTGGGAAACTGGCCTGACAGACTCAGCTTAAAAAAAAAAAAAGTCCCAAGACAAGGAATTACAAATCCATAGAGAGGAAATCATCCCAATCTCTCACAACAATGACCACCTCCTGCCCTGTGAGAGCTATAGGCAACGCTGGTCATAAAAAGCCCTCTCTTGGCCAGAGTGGGTTTGCTCCAGAGGCTCTGAGTACAAACAGAAGTTGAATAAGAGCTATATACTGTATTTGTTTAAATTTCATGCCAGCGAATGTCTGTGACGCAGGAGACAGGTTTATGGAGAGAGAAATAAAATGTTGACAAATGGCCCTGTAATCAACTGGAACATGCAATAAATCATTAGAATGCCAATAACACTTCCAGGACAAGCTTAGAAAGGTCATTACTGTGTCACAATATATCTTCCAGCACCAAACAAAGCAAATAGAACATGTTGGGAATAGGATTATGGGGGAAGCATCTGTCAGTCCTAATTAAGAATTAACTACAGATCGTATCTTGGGAGATGTATAATTTATTTTCCCTCTTCTTCCTCCCTACACACTCACAAAAAGAAAAATAAATCAATAAAAACGTTAACCCATTCTAGATCAGAGACAGCGTCAGAGTAGCAAGTTACGAAGCGCAGACCAGAGAGAATTGAGATCCTGGGGGAGCAAGAAGCAGGCCAAGGAAGGAGGAGAGGGTTCCTGGCACCAAGCTGGGCCTCAGTGGAGGGCTGAGAGCTTGCATCCAGCCAGGGCCTCGATGTTTCTTGATTCGTCCCAGCCCAGCCCAGCCCAAGACACCCAGTTTCACACCATCAGGAATGTTGGGGTTACTTAATACCTTGGCAGCTAGGTCTCACAAGCTATAAAGGGGCAGCAGGAAGGTTGGAAGTTAAGAAAACAAAAAAGTGCCAGGTCCCTTCTACCTGAATGTACCAGCTCTGGTTGAGTTTGGCCGTGAGTACAAAAAACCCAAGTCACTGCGACTTAAACAAAGAAGTGTTTATTTTTCTCACAGAACAGAAGTCTAGAGGTGGGAGGTGCTGGATCAGCTCTCTGAATGTCTGCCTAATAGTCTTTAGGGCCTTGGCTTTTGCCCCACTGTGACCCCCTGGTCACAAGATGGCTACTGTGGCTCCAGATCCCACGACCATGTCCACGGGGAAGAGCAGAAGGGAGAGGATAACTCCAGCCCTCCTTGTCATTGGTATTAGGGAACGTTTTCCCAGAACCCACCAGCAAACCTCAGCACTTCTCTCTCCGACCAAATTGTCCCAAATGGCTGCCAAAGAGCCTGGAAGGTGAGGTGGACACACTGTCACATTGAATAAAAATGGGGTTCTGCTTACAAGGAAGTGGGGACCAATGGGTTTTGTACTGGCAACTGACAGGGACTGTGAGGTGGTGAAGTGGAATTTGGGCTGAAGCCGGGGCTCATGGAGGAGGGGCCTCTGTGTGTGTGTTTTCTTCATGCCGTTGACAAAAAACATTCCCTGTCCCACAAGGCACTGCTCTCCCGGGCTCGGCTTCCCAGCTCTGCCCTAGCAAAACTGCTGCCTCTGAGTGTGCCTGTCCACACTGACCAAATGTGTTCCCATCTGTCCTGTTCTTTGCTACCAAGGGCAAGGCCTTAAGTAACTCACAGTATTCAAAGGAAAGCCCGTGCGGCCATCTAAGAGACACTGAAGGGTAGAGGAAAAAGTAGCCATGCTCTCACCTCAGACTTTTCTCCAAATGGCTCTTTTGTGACTGGTAGTGGCCCAGAAAGGCCCCCGATGTCTTTTATTGTTTACCTGGGTTTTGCTTTCCTCCAAGCAGCTTCTTGTCCTGCCCACTATTAGGCCATTTATGTATGTGTGTAGGTATGTGGGTACATGTCCACCTGTGTACCTCTGTGTGTGTGTGTATACCTGTGTGTGTGTGTGTATGTGTGTGTCTTCCTCTCTCACTGCCCCTTCCCCCTTCCTGTCACAAGCCGGGCCCCATCCTATCACATAAGTGACTTCAGGGCACGTTTGAGGATATTTCAACACACTACCTGCTTTTTTAATGTTATGATTATTATTGTCACCATCATTAATGGCATCGCCTTTGTCATCGCTCTCGCTCATTCTTCCTGCCTTCCCTCCTCAGCTCCCTTTTTCTGCTTGAGTTTGCATTTCTTCCTTTATTTTATTTTATTTTTTTCTGCTGACGGAGACAAGAGCTCGTCCTAGTTCACCATTTCAGGATTTGTTGCGAACTTCAAGGTAAAGGTTTATGGCTGCGGGTGTCCTGGTTATAGGATGGTTCTTATGGGTCCTAATAAACTCAGCTGCTCTAGGGTCCTCTTAAATTCCAGTATGAGAGACGGAGAAAAGGCATTACTCAGGCCTGTTACATGCAGGGATCCTCACCCTTGAAGGCTGAGGATAATGTTTCTTTCTTGGGGGAGCAAAAGCCCGTAACTCTCGAATGCTGCCCAGGAACCAGAGGGTAAAGAAAAGTCCTTTTCTCCTTCCCAGTTGCCTAGATGGATGGCAGATGGGACACGCGGTTGGAGCTAGAAAGATGGGCACAGAGCAGGGACTGAAATGCAGCAGTATTTTTTTTGCCAACCCCAAAAAGCCGATCCTTACATGCTGAGCCTGCAGTCGGGCCAGCTGAAACTCCCACACGGCTCCATTTTGCGCAAGCACAGGCTATCGGCCTCCTTGGGGCGGCCACCCAGACCTGCTGGAACAGCCGCCGCTACGTCCCTAAACAAGCCTCTCCCCAAATGCTCTCTCTTACTTCTTTCGTGAGACGCTCATAACAGATTTGATTATTATTTCTATTTTTCTCATGAGAAAGCCAGGACTGAGAGGGAGGTGACTTGTTAGGGGTCACGTAGCCGGTAAATGGCGTCTGGGTCTCAAACCCAAGTTGCTGCCATGTCATCCAGGGCTAATTTCATGTCACTGAGCTGTCCACACTGGAGGTCGAGGACTGCTGGCTGACATGGGAAAGTCTGTGCCCACAGTTGGGACCATCTCTACAAAAGGCCGATGTAACACGGCCTTGTAAGAGCAAAGCGTACTCTGACTTGGGAAGTAACTGCCCCAACCCAGAGCTGTGTGCTCTTGGGAAAGTCACTTAACCTCTCTGGGTCTCAGTTTTCTACTTTTTAAAATGAAGATCATACTCAAGATGAAAAACTTTCAGGTGCATCAGGGCCTACCACGCAAGAGGCCTACCCTCTGTTGTGTGTTACTTATTGAGGTTCAATGTGAAGAGTATGGTAAACATGAGATTTTACTAATTAAAGAAAAAGTTTTTAATGTTTAAAAAACACTTGGACTTGGGGGGAGAAGGGGAAGGCGCCTGGGTGTCTCATTCGATTAAGTGTCTGACTCTGGATTTCGGCCCAGGTCATGATCTCAAGGTTCATGGGATCGAGCCTCGAGCCAAGCTCTGTGCTGGCAGTGCAGAGCCTGTTTGGGATTCTCTCTCTCCCTCTCTCTCTGCTCCTTCCCCCACTCTTTCTCTCTCTCTCTTAATTAATTAATGAGTTAATTAACTCTAAAGAAAAATACTTGGGCTGGACACAGTCTCTTAGACCCCTATGTTTCATTCATGTAGGCATTAGCACCAACCAAACATCTACCCTGTGAATTGACAGGGGCCCTGGCCAAGTGCCCTGCACACAGTTATTACTCAAAAAGGTAACACAGACTATTGCCCAAGTGACTCCCCTCATGCTGGACACCCGTGAAGGGCTGCCACCTGTGTAGGGTGAGACATTTATGGCACTGAGGGGCTGGTGGCCTTTGGGGGTGGCCCTTTACCAAAATTTTTCTTAAGGATTTGACATGTAACCGATGACTAATTGGTATCGTAAAGTCTGTGTTCAGACACAATTTCAAACTTTTTGTTTCCCCGTCTCCAGCATGGGTGAAGAACACTGGAGTAATTTCACTGACAAAATGATTTTTTATTTATAAAGTGGTGCAATTTAGAGTGGTATTTTGGGTCACCTTAAGCTCTCCCGTACAACCTGCATTTTGCATTAAACGAAAACTATTAGTATTCGGAAACGCTTTACCATGAGGGTGGCGGTGTGACCATGACCTCTGTGTTTATGTAAACGTGTTTTCATTACCACCAGGCCTGGGCTGGGAAGGGGGAGCTGGCACACCACCGCTTGTTACCGCTGTCCTTGCAAATGTTCTTTTATTAGCAGCAGCTCGGGTCTGAGAGGGTCGAGCTCCGCACGTTGGTTCTGAATTACTCCCAGAGCACACAGCGTGTACGCCCTCCTAGAGGACACCCAAGCAGGGTCCCGGCTCAGGAAGGAGCTGTGCAGCCTCCTGCCTTCTGCTTTGTGCTTTCCTTGGATCATCCTAGATCCCCTCCTCCTCACCCTTCCTCCCCTCCCAGGACTAGTAGCCCAGAGGTCAGCAAACTACAGTCCCCAGCCCAAATCTAGCCTGCTACCTTTTTCTGCACGGCCCTGGAGCTACAAAATGGTTTGGGCATTTTCTAGTGATTGAACAAAATTAAACAAAGAATAATGTCTTGTGGCATATGGAAATCCTATGTAATTCAAATTTCAGTGTGCATTAATGGAGTTTTATTAGAAGCCGGCCATACACATTCATCTCCATAGTGTCTAGGGTGCTCTCAATATCCTACAAAGACAGTTGAGCAGTTACAACAGAGACCATGGGACCCCCAAAGACTAAAATTTTTACCAGCCCCCAAGCCAGCTCAACACTGACCCCTCTAACCCCCTTGGCAGTCATGAACACCTGATGGATATCCCCTTAACATGTCGGGAATACACCCCATTCTCTTACTGCTAACTAAGGACCTCAGGATCTCTCACCTGGACTTCTGTAACAACCCCCAGATGGGTCTCCTACTTCTAGTCTTGCTGCCTGGAACATCCCCAGAGTGTCCAGAAGGCAGTGGCATAGACAGGGTAAGGGCATGGACTCTGGAGCAAGACCTCCCGGCTTTGAATCCTAGCGCTGCCTTCTGTGTGGATCTTGGCAAGCCATTTAAGCTCTGTGCTTCAGTTTCCCCATCTGCAAAATGGGGATGATAATATCGCCTGTCTTACAAGGTTTTTATGAGGATTATTTGCAAAGCCTTTTTTTTTTTTTATGGTTTTATTTTGAGAGACAGAGACAGAGAGCAAGCTGGGGAGGGACAGAGAGAGAGGGAGACAAAGAATCTGAAGCAGGTTCCAGGCTCTGAGCAGTCAGCACAGAGCCCGATGAGGGGCTCAAACCCCCGGACTGTGAGATCATGACCTGAGCCGAAGTCGGCCACTTAACCGACTGAGCCACCCAGGCGCCTCGCAAAGCCTGTTAAAAACAGTCCCCAGAACAATGCCAGTAGCTGCTACTATTATCCATGGAAAATTCTAATTTGACTATGTCATTCCTCTGCTTGAGACTAAGAGGCATCAGTGGCTCTTGGTCATTTATCAGATAAAGTCCAGACTCCTCAGCACAGCCCACAGTCCCTCTGTGATCTGATCACCACTTACACATCTCCAGTGATATCACTCCCAACTTCCTGACTCACATGTTCTGCTGTAACAACTCCAGTTGCTTCTGGTCCCCTCATCTTTCACTTTGTCTCTCCAGGACCTCCTCCCAGAAGTCTTCTCTGACTGCCTGTCCCCTCTACCCACATCACACTCCTTGCAGAGATCCACAGTGGCCTCCCACATGGAATCCAGTGTACTGCCAACCCTACCTGCAGAGAGTGAGCTACTTAAGAAAGTGAGAAGCATCTTAGGAATTAACTTGAGAGAAGGGAGGGGCTCTCATCAGCAGACTTTGAGGAAAGACCTCTTGACTAGGGGTCACTTTCAGCCTAGGCTTGGAGGCTGAGTAGGACAAGAATTGACCTTGTTCATTTTTCCTTTCCCAGAGCCTAGAACTGTGCCTGAAGCATTTGCATCTTTCCTACATATCTATAGAATGAATGACTGAATTCACTAACTAACCAATCACTTAATTATTCGCTCCTCCAGATCACTGTAGCTTAGCGTGGGTTCATTTCAGCCTTGTCTCCCAAGGCCTCCTATACCTTTGAATTTGTGATTTCAGATCGAAATAGATTTCCAAGCCCTTTGGAAACCAAGGAGAGAGTCTTGAGGGGACTCTCCGTTCACATCAGACATAGTGGCCTGAGTCACTCGCCTAAAGCAACTACCTAGATCTTGTTGATGGCCCTGCCCCACACTCTTCGGGGCTCCTTCCACCTGCACAACAAAGGCAAACCTCCTGGAACTGACTTGCAACTTGTCTCTCAGGATTTCCCTACCCACAGCCTGGGACACTACCCAACGGAACCACAGGACCCTCACCACTGCCCTTGCAGATCGAGTCCGCACCATGCCTAGCAAGTGGGATACTTTGCAACGTTAGTTTGTGATTGTAATTGGAGTAAGGGCCAAATCAGATCAGATTTGGAATACAAATGGGAGTCATACTTGCTCCCTTCTCCAAAAAATGGAGTTCCTCTTGACCCCCTCTGTGTCCATCTCTTCCTTCAGGATCAGCATAAATGCCAACCCTTCCAGACGTCCCTTTGTTCCCTCTGCCCCTCCCCTCACATGCACTCTTCCTTCTCCTGTTATCTTGACCTCTTAAAACGCTTCCCATTTCTACCTTGCATTGTGGTTATTGATGTGCAGATCCTGTCTTCTCTGCTGGCTTAGGACATGGGCTCGCTGTCTGGTGTGAAAGCCCAGGGCCCCACCACTAGGCCTCACCCCCAACGGGGTCACAGAATGCTGCACGAGTGAGTGGCTGGGCCGCTCCCTCCAGACAGGACTCTGACTAAGAGGGGAAACTACTATGCCAGGTTACGAAGTTATAGGTGCCCCAGGGCATCAGGGTGCTGGCTCTACCTTCCCAATACTCCCGAAGTCCACTTTGGAAAAGTCCATTTTATAGACGAAGAAACTAGGACTCAGAAAGGTTGGCTTGCCCAAGGTCACACAGCTAGTGAGCAGAAGAGAAAGCACCTTCTCCGTCCCCTTCCCACATCAGCCCTTTGTCCTGCCAGGCCATGGGCTAAGGACACATGGTTCTCTGGAGGCTTTCAACCCCTCCAGAACCACTTCGATCAGGAGATTTTAACACAACCTGATAGAATGTAGCTCAGCTCATATAATTGAAGACCTTGACACCCTCACCATCCCTACCTCCTACCTCAGAAGCACTTAAAAGCTGTTTAAGGTGAACTCTGTTTATACACTGTGGCTGTCATTACTGTTAAGGATGTTTGCAGTGGGGTCTCTGTGCCACGTTACCGTCACCGTCTGCCAGGCTCTCTCTCTGTCTACCTATGTGTTTACATAGCACCTATCACTAGTGCCTCAGCACGCTTTGACAAACAAGCTGCGTAGTACAGGGAGAAAAGAAAAAAGTTGCTGGTGACTGACGCTGTTAATTATCACTTCATTACGCCCAGGCACTCCTTAAAGTGGCACATGGTAGCTTTCAATGCCTACGCACATGTGCATGTATTTGAAGACATCCTCCCCAATCACAACATGATATAAACCATAATCATTATATAACATGACATGAAACGCAGCGGTTCACACTCACGTGGCAGTAATATCATACAATCAGAGCATCTGTGACCAAAATGGGTAAAACTTATTTATTATCTGCCCAGGGTTTTAGTTGACCTCGAGTTTAATGGAGACAAGAACACAACATGGCCGCTAAATAAAAACAATGCTGGATCAAATTTAAGCTTCCTTAGTAGAAGCAGAAGGTCCAGATCACAGAAAGCAAAGGCCCTGCTGTATTTGGCAATGGGCAGACCACACTTGTTGTGTTGTGTTAAACCCTGAGACGCACGTTGAAACCCTGGAGGCTGTCCAGACAAGGGTGACCGGGATGGTGACAAGTCTGGTAACTAGTCATACGAGACATGTGGAAGGAATTAAGTATGTTCAATCTGGAGAACAGACTGTTGGAGGGAAACAGGATCATGGTCTGAAGACATGTGTTCTGTGTGGCTCCAGATGCCTGAGCTACTATGGTACAAATGGAGAGGGTAGTCAGGCCCCTAGGATGACATGGCAGGGGACAGCATGAGAAGCCACTTCATCTACACCACAGCCATTGCAGAAATTGAGATCCTAGGGAGTTTAGCTCAAACCCCTAGTGCCCAACCCTCTTAAAGAGTTATGTGGACACCTGAAGGCCTAGCTCTCATGGTCATCTCTACCTCTAGGCTCCTGTGTCTGTAAATGCTGTCTATTCACTGTCCACAAAAGCTCAAGGATGGAATGAAGCTCTTTCTCAATCCCTTCACACACACACACACACACACACACACACACACACACCACTCTACAAAGCACACATGACCATAATAGACTTCCCTATAAATGGGAGGGGAAGATATTGGAGAGACATTTACACTGAACCTCTGACAATTCCACACGAGGCAGTTAGCATCCTTATAAAAAAGTCCTTTGTTTTCCCACCACCGTGCAGTTTTATTGAATGTTGACCCCACCCAGCTCCTGGCTTCTCTATCTTACCCATTCTCTCTCTTCTCTCCTTCTCTTTCCTCTTCCCTTCCAGGAGCAAAAACAGTTCATTCCTCGCTTTGTCTCATACAGAGTAGTTTCCCCTCTTGAGGTCTTAGCATCCAGTGACAGCCAGACTTACAAAGTCACACATATCCCCTCCTGGCTTGCCAACATCTTCCCTGAACCCAGGAATCTCTGTCCACAAGGGAAGACCCGGTACCAGGTATGAAGAAATCAGTATCTCACCAATCCAATGAGATCCTGGGGAAGGAAGTTTCCATGGACAAGTAAATTTGGGTAACTCTGCATACTGGAGATCCCTCCTTGATATTAGCAATGAACAAAATAACCTGTTGATGTGTCTACAAAGTCCTCCAGTGAAAAAAACTGTTTAACTCTGTGAATATTTTGAGGCTTACTAAGCCATGAGTTAATGGAAACACCTCTGATATCCCACAGAATATTCCTTGAGAAGTGCGTGCATAAGCAGGAGCCAGCCCAGGGGACATGGACATGCAGTCAGGTCCTGGGAGCCGAGGTGCCCGAGAGAATGAGTCACCTCGTTGGAGCATGGACACTCGTCCTGTTCCCAACTCTCTGAATGACCTTGGGCCCATCCCAGTTCCCCCAGGGCCTCAGACTTACAAGCTAGTTTTGCTTCATGCTGTTCTTGACATTATTTATTACACGAGTCTGGTCACCCCTGTCCTGTAACTGCCTCGCAGAGGTGCTCTAAGGATAAATAAGTCCATTATCTGCAGAATGCTGAGAGCTCCTTTGAGAAAGACTTTACATAAATGCGCAGTTATTCTTGTGCTTATATTAAGTCAGTTATCAACCTTTTGAGCTGGTCCATGTCTCTGTGCAGACTCTGCGGGTGTAATAAGGAAGAAACAGGGGATACAGCCCCAGGCCAAGTGAATCTTTCAGGCTAGTTTGAGATGGCTTGTTTATCTACCTATGTGCTTACACACATACACACACCCACACCCACACACACACACACACACACACACACACCAGGTGAGATACTCTTTAAGATTCAATATTCAGGCTAAAGAACATTACATTTTCCTTGTGTCGGATCCCTGCATCTCTGCAGGCATCTGTTCTGGTCCCGATACCCTCCTTCTAACACATTTATCTACATAATCCTGTTTTTCAGAAGTGAAGAGCTGAGGCCAGAAAGATTAAATAAATTCTCCATGGGAAGTGACGGCAGGACCAGGGCAGACTTGGGGCTTCATAGCCTGATTTTCCCAGGCTTGTCCAGGTGTCCAAGCTTATCTTTTTTTTAAGTATATGGGCTTAAATACTTAAATTTTTAAAACCTTATTTATTTATTTTGAGAGAGAGAGAGAGATGGAAAGAGATGGAGTAGGAGCAGAGAGAGAAGGATAGAGAAAGCATCCCAAGCAAACTCTGCACCGTCAGCACAGAGCCTGACATGGGGCTTGAACTCACAAACTGTGAGATCATGACCTGACCTGAAATCAAGAGAGTTGAATGTTTAACCAACTAAGCCAGCCAGGCATCTCCCAAGGCTTATCTTATTAGAAAGATTCTGGTGCTCTTTCCACCATCCCATCCTTCCACACACAGATCTTTAGAACAGTTGGAGCTATCCAGGAATAGATGTTGAGTTTACTGTTCATAAAGATATCTGAGGAGAGGCCAGAATCTGTCTAGGATGCCGTAAACAGGTGAATGTGGAGCAGGCGCTTCATTCATCTAACTACTCATCAACATTTATTTTTCATTTCCCAGGTACCATAGGCTGTTCTGTGCTCTACAGAGTAATGACTAAAATCAAAGTCCCTACCCTTATTTAAATTTACATTCCATTGAAAGGACAGACAATGAGAAAATAAAGGTATGTGTTAATGGCATAGAATGATGGTACCACGAAGACAATGAAGACAGGCTAACAAGATGAGAACGGTGGACCTGAAACAGAGGAAGGAGAGTGGTCCAGAGAGTCTCACCATGAAGGTGACATTTGGAGAAAGACTTGAAGGAAGTAAAGAAGTGAGCCTCGTGAACGTGGGGTGACGAGCTTTCCAGAGAAACAGAGCAGTAAGAGCAAAGGCTGGATGAGTTGAGGAACAGTGAGGAAACCAGTGTGGCCAAAGCAAAGGGTGTGTGTAAAGTGTGGTAGGAGGTTACGAGGTTAGGAGGAAGCTGTTGGCATCCAGGCCAAAGTAAAGATATTTGTTGCAAGGTGCCTTCTATGGCTGATTCCATGACGATGTGACTAAGTCATAATGTTGGGTACCATCAGGTCCTGATTTCTGTCATTCTGATAAGCAGGATGGCTTCATTTCTAAGCTGATTAACATGCTATCAGGGGGCTGGTAAAGCTCCTTCCTCCTGGGGCAGCACAGCACTGGGAGGAACCAGTAGATACAAAAGTTATAAAATAAGGAATCTATTTTTCCATTGCCATCTTCTGCAATATGGTTTCACAAAATAACAGAGGGGGGAAAACAATATAACAGAGGGAGTTACCTTTTTGCCCCCTCATTCCTCAAATGTAAAACACATACAATATCTACAATATTGTGCTGCCTAAAATAAATACACTAGCACTTGCAAAGCACCCCTGCTGTTTCTTTTGGTTCGACAAAATTCTCTTACTTTATCAATGACCAGGCAAGATCAGAAATCAGTTTCCAATCTGAAGTAGAGTTTGATGTAAGTTTAGGGCATTAAATGTCTAAGGGAAAAGATATGAATCTTTAAAAGCACCAAGAGTATAAAGGATGGATCCAGAATCATAGGAAAACAAAAGAAAACAAGCAGAAGCATCAAAACTATGTGCAAGTTCAGCTAAATCTGAGGATGAATAGCCTCATGTCTTCTATTTCATCCCTGCCCAAGGATGGGAGCTGATCTCAGGGCCTCAGGTGCATTTCCCCTACAGGTGGTCATAAAGAGGCCCCAGTGCCCAAGGACGAGGAAACAAAGCGTCAAAGACTCCATTGGTAATTGTCATTTGTACAAGAGCCATGATATCTTTTCACCCTATATCTCCTCTCGGTCTACAGTTAATCTACACACCTTACCCCAAGCTTTGAACACCAAGCAAAAGTCTGCTTCCTCAAAAGTCTCAAACCACCAAGACCTCAATGTAGGACTGGATGTGATAGCAAGGGAAGCCACAGCCTACATTCTTTGTTACTACCCAGCCCCACAGCCACAAAGAAGAAATCTCCATGCCCTTGGGTGACAGAACATGGTGGAACTGAGCCTTCCACTGGACTAGGGAATGGACCACTGCAGGCTGAGGGACAGAAGCAAGCTCAGGAGATTATAGGGACATTGGAGCCAACTCTCTCCTGCTTCACAGTTTCCCAAGGGCTGAGCTTGCCTTCACTGATTGTAAACACTCAGTCGATCTTTGTCTTGATAGAAATGCACAAGAACAGGATACATTTTCCTGAGTCATAGTTTGTAATCTCCTCCAAATTGCTCTGTGCACCTAGGGCCACATGTCAACATGGACACAACAACTCCTGCTGGCACCTGTCTTTGCTGGAGAAGGTTGCAATCAGCCCTGTGATGCTGTCTGCAGGGGTTATCCAGGAAAAGATGAAGTGGACACACCTGTCTGCTTCTCCAAATCTTCCCTTCAGAATTGAGAAACCAGAGAGCTCTCCTCCAGGGAAAGCAGCCTCTAACTGGATCACCTCTCCTGCCTTTGGGAGAGCTCACAAATTAGGGCTGCGCTCTCTGATCCAGTAGCCACTAGCTGTGGTGACTACAGAGCACTTACAATTGGCTCATCAGAACTGGGGTGTGTGATAAGTGAAGACTACACAATGGATTCTGAAGACTAAGTGCAAAAAGATGTAAAATATCTCATTACTTTTTATATTGCTTTTTTTACATCGCTTATATTTGAGATATATTGAGTTAAATAAAATATACTATTCAAATTAATTTCCCTTCTTTGTTTCTACTTTTCCTAAAGTGGCTACTAAAACATTTTAAATTACACATGTGGCTTGTATTCTCTTTCTACGGGGAGGCCCTGAGCTTGAGGATAAATAATCCTTGATGGCATTGGACAAGGAATACTAGTTCTTTCCAATCTGAGCACTCCATGTATGGAAAACGCTGAATGCCATGGTGCCTCAGTTTACCCAGCAGATGTGAGGATCAATACTATAATGCAGTGGAAAGACCATTGGCCTAAGCACCAAGAGTTCAGGCCCAGGCACTCCACCAAGCAGATGGCTGACCATATTAAAGAGTCAAGACAGATCAAGGCCTTTGATTAGGTAGATATGGCTAGAGCTTGCTGGTACACTTTCCACACCTTCCTCTCAGATGTGGAGTGTCCCAGTGGAAACTGCCACCAGGCCTTTCTGTCCCCCTTCAATGAGTGTTGTAGGTTCAGAAAAAGCAGTACAGCCTGAGTTGCTCAGGACCAGATGACCTTTGAGGTCCTTTCTAGATATAGGGGGAAAATGTGTGATTTGGGGGTTAGGTTAGCCAAATCCAGATTCAAATTTCAGTTCTACTGTTGGCAAATGGAATGAACTTTGACAAGAATCTTTAAATTTTTTTTACTGTTTATTTATTTATTTATTGAGAGAGAGAGAAAGAGAGGGGCAGAGAGAGAGGGAGACACAGAATCTGAAGCAGGCTCCAGGCTCTGAGCTGTCAGTACAGAGCCCAATATGAAGCCAAAGTTGGATACTTAACTGACTGAGCCACCCAGGTGCCCCAACAAGAATCTCACAACCTGTCTGAGTCATAATGTCTTCATATGTAAAATAGGTAAACTAATCTAAAGTTTCAGGAAAAATTTCACTGGCTGTACCCAGTGCTTCCATGGGACATGGTGCATAAACAGTAGCTAATACTAGTCTCTACTGTTACCAAATTTTATAGTCTCCATTTTGTTGATTCAATCCTATTTTAGATGCAGTAGAGGAGTGAGCTGTTTAAAGGAAATCCGTTCTGAATCCTTGCCTGATGGGAAGAGTACTTCTCAAAAGAAGAGAATCTGCTCCCTCATTTTCTGTTCCAGCCTTCCCTCATTCACCAGGAAACTCTCTTGTCCTCGTTAATTAGTCTTCAGGCAATCCAAGTTTTTCCTACCTCGGTCCTCAGGTGTACCTAAAATGAGGAGCATTGTGCACCCAAAGCACTGCTGGTTCTCGACACAAAACGTTCCTTTCATCCCAGATGGCAATGCAGAGAAAGAGAAGCCCCACTCTGCTTGCCTCCAGAGATTTCCACGGAGGCCCAGAGGGGCTGGAGGACTTAGGGAACAGCCTGGGGAACACAGTCTGCTCATAGTAGGAGGGGGGAGGATTTGGCAAAAAGTGAAAAGAGCAAAAGAGGAAGAGAAAACAAACACAGCTTTAATTAAACACAGTGAATCTAAATCAGAGAGGTATGCTCAGAGAGCAAGGAAGGGTGAAATGGAATTTTTAGAAGAAAACAACTTTGCCCACCTTCTTAGTCTCATTAACACTGAAATGAACCCCCTGAGGAGAAAGAGCCTGCCTCTGCCTGAGGGGAGGGTGGAAAGCTCCCTGAGCCTCCAAGGGACTTGGTGCCTAAATGATCTGCCAAAACAGGGTACCCCCTTAAAGCCTCCCCCTAGGCCTCTCCCTCTGCCTTTGCATCAGGAAGCAGGAGGATTTCATTTCTTCTGTAGGCGGCTGAGGAGCAGGGCCTTGTGGAGGAGGTGCTTCGGGATACACCAGGGATCCCTTCCAGACTCAGTGGGTTCTCCTAGCTCATCACATCTCCTTCCTCGTTCTGTTCTGTCTCCTCCTCCTTGGCAGAGCATCCCAGTGAATCCCCACCACATGAAAGCAACTGGGATGTGTTGGGTCCAGTTGGACTCCAGGTCTCTGCAGTTGTCCTCTCCCCACACCTGGGAAACTTGGTGCTCTCCAGGCTCTGGGACTTAATTTAGAGTCTTGCTTCTGTTAATTTGACCTCAGGTCTGATAATCTGATGGCTCCTTTATCTCTGGCAGCTAGCCCCACCCTGGGCTTCTGGGCCAAGACCCCTCTCTCTTTAATTAGTTACTGCCCCCAAGGGTATCCTGAACATCAGTCCAGTGGCCAGCTCTTTGTCAGTAGAAATATCCAGCCCCCGCTTCCTCATCTCAATACTTTCTCCCATCTATTTGGAAAATCTTTGCCATCTTGCTTTGGCACGGTACTTGACTCAAAGTGGGGGGGCCAATAAACATGTGTCAGATAAACTGATGATTGGATGAGTGAACTTAACTGAGGACTTAGAAAACTTTAGATAGGGCCAGCCTTGTGTCCTTGAATGCCATCCTTGACTCAGTGGCCTGCCAAAAGTCTCCAGTGTGAGCGTGGAACCTTCTCCACTAAATGACCAAAACATATTTGCAGCCATCCAGTAAGTAACAAATCCCAGTGTTGATACTCAATAAAACACTGTTCTGCTAGCCAAAGTCAAGTTTGGCAGCATCTTAGCTGACTCAATAGGCACTACATTTAGAGCGGGAGAACCCTGAAGCAAAGAATGCAAAAGTTATGTTATGGAAACGGCATCTTCCCCATGATTTAGTATTCAAAAACTTCCATTGAACAACCTCATTGAGTTGGCAATGCAAATTTCTTAAATAGTTCCCAAATAAATGATCATAAATTTAAACACAAAATTGAAAGTCCCCGAGGCAATGAAGAAAGTCTACAAAAAAACTATAAGATAGGGGAGGGGCCTTACCCAGTATAACCCGTGAAGAAGAATCATGAAGAGAAAATATGCAAGACGAGCTTTTGTTCAGTTTGGTTTTGCATACTTAATAAATATCTGTTAAAAGCATTTATTTGTATTTTATATTCTCATTCAATTTCAACCTCCCATTTTGGTAAGTTTATAGCATGAAAATGGAAACACCTAGGAATGAAAATAAAGGTCAAATGCTACGGTTTTTGAATGAATGTATAAGAATAAAAAGAGGAAGATAGAAAGAATTTTTTAACCTTGATTCTCCTCCCCTTGAGAATGAGCTGGACATAGTAACTCACTCTCAGCAAACAGAAGGTGGCAAAGTGTTGGTGTATGACTCCCAGGACTAAGTCGTAAAAGGCATTGTAGCTTCCTCCTCCCTATCTTGCATCACTTGCTCTTGGGAAAGCCAGCTGCCATGCGGTAAGGAAATCCAAGCAGACTTGTGGAAGGAGTTCATCTGGCAAAGAACTGAGGCCTCCTGTCAACAGCCAGACAGGAACTGAGGCCTTGTGAGGGAGTGAGCTAACCTGGAGAGTGGCCCCAGTCAAGCCTTCAGATGACTTTGCCTCAGCCAATGTCTTGACTGCACCCTCAGAAACGGTCCTGAGCCAGAACCCCTATAAGCTAATTCCAAATCCCAGAAAGTGAGAGATAATAACTACTAAGTCTTAGGTACTGTCTTTTGCAGCAGTAGAAAACCAACAGAGAAGATGGGCTACACTACAATGATCCAAACAAGATTAGAACAGCAGCCGATGGTTTGCGGTGGGTTTGTTCACACCAATGAGCCCCTTTAGCTACTATCTCATAAAAAGAAGCTGGGCTCTCCTAAGCTGGTGGAGCTGGGCCTTCTTATCCCGAGTATTGAACCCTGGCAGTGGCCAGTCAGCTTCAAGTTTGGAAACCACAAGTGTGGCTGAGTACCTACACGAATCTCTTTTCCATGGCCCCAGACAAGATCTTAAAGAAGAACCAACCAGCCAAATACTGAAAGCATGCTGGTTTTATCGCCATTTAAAAACTCCTCAGAATAAATGCTCTCTACTTATGGTAGCTGGGAATGAGATCTGTCATCTTATAGCCATAAAACAGCACATTCCAATGTCATCTTTCTGTCTTCCCCAGCTCCCCTATAAAATGATGATACCTATTCAGTTGAGTGTAAATTATTCTGTATACCCGCTCGGGAAGCTGGCTACCTCTAAGAATCATTAAAGGGGGTGGGGGATAGGGGGTGGGATTCTTCCACCTTATGAATAGTTTCCCTTAATTTTATCTATGTGGGAAGGGGGAGGAGGTTAGAGGTGAGAGGGGACCTCTGCTTTCCATATATTGGATGGTCTTAACATGAAATCCAACTGTATTCCCAACGCCTTCCTCTCTGCTTTGTACTCTCTTGATTCTGGGCACTTCTGAGGCTGTCTCCTAATAATGTGGCATAAGGAGCTTGTGTAAGTTGGTGCCTTTCCCCCCAGCAGGCAAAAGAATGTCTGTCCTACTGAAAATAACCTAGTATGGCAAAAGGATTATAAATCGCCATAGGACCAAACTAGATCCACTTTTGTGCTTTTTATATAGTATCAGCGAGATCAACGACATTTGTTCTGCTGCCTGGCAGGTATTAAATTCATCTCATTGTGCTTACTTTGTTTGTCCAATGCACACGCCTAACAATAACAGAGGAAGTGTTCCTCCAGAGCACCAAAGCAATTCAAGCCTGTATCAGAGCCTCTATATATCATGGTTAGGAGGGCTCAGCAAGCTGCCTGCTTATTTCCTCTCCAAGTATTGCCAGCATTGAGATTATCTGAAGCCCTATATTTTGAATGCCGTGAAATGGGGGATATATCTGAGTGGACGATGGAGACAGAAAAGGAATTAACATTAAATACCTACTATGCAATAGTTATTATATGTTTAATCCTCACGGGGTGAGTTATTACATTGCCCATTTTACAGATGAAAAAACTGAGCTTCAAAGAACTTAGATGACATTACTAATAAAATGGTGGAAGCAGGCCTTGAAACCAGGTCTGAAGCCAAAGCCTATGTACTTTCACTATTCTATGCTACCTCTTTAGATTACAAGTAAGACCAAACCAACGAAAACACCAAATAAACCCTGTGCCATGAAAGAAAGAAAGAGGGAGGGGACGAGGGAAGGAGAGACAAAGAGAGGAAAGGAAAGGAAAGGAAAGGAAGAAGAAGGAAGAAGGAAAGGAGGGAGGAAGAGAGGGAGGAAGGGAGGGAGGAAGGATGGGAGGAATCTGGGGGGGAGAGAGGAGCAAGTAAGGTTTTATGGGACATTCAGGGTATACTTAATTTCCAAATAATCAACAGATTTTGGCCACCCACTGCAGAGATGCTTGGTAGATCTTTTAAAGTGGTTTTCTCTATATGTGAGCTAACCCACAGTCTCATAACCAGAAAAAATAAAATAAAATGCTATTGAGGTACAAATGAGAAGCATGGATAGTGAAAGGTTAGTAGCAGAAGGAAACAATTCAGCTGAGGAGTGAGACTAGCCAAGCTCCATCACCCAAATCTCCATGTGTTCTCATGCTTAACACTCACCACGCACAATGTAATTCTTTTGAAATAATAAAAACTATGTTGCATTGTGAAAAAGAAATGGCTGCTGAATGAGTTTAAAAGGTGTTTAAACTGTGAGTATTTTTAAATTAAACATAATTCCTTATGAACATGTTGTAAGGGGAAAAGTCAGAAATCTATACAAACATGCCTTTAAATATTGGGACAAACCGGGGCATCTGAAAAAGTCTTGGGATCTATGCCTTCCAAAAAAAGTCTTGAGAGTATTATATAACAAATTCCTGCCTTGAGTGCAAAGGGATCATGAGACATGACTAAAATCTCAATCCCAAGAGATACTATACATGAACGCTTGAAAACAATGTGAAAATTGGCACAAGACAGCATATGATAAATTGCCACCAATGAGGAACAGACACCATGCCTTTGAGAACAGACTATCAGTTCTGACATTCAGGCGGACAGACCACTCACCAGGGGTTGTAGAGGGCACGAGGTTTTTATGGAGGACAATGAGAGTACAACCTTGGAAGAATCATGAATAAAACTTGGGCACAGACGGGGTGGGAGAGGGAAGAGAAGGAAGCATGCATGTCTACAATAGGCCTTTCTGGTCAAGCTCTATACCCCTATCTATCAAAACCTTTCCAGGGCGCTTGGGTGGCTCAGTCAGTTAAGTGTCTGACTTCAGCTCAGGTCATGATCTCACTGTTTGTGGGTTCCAGCCCCGTGTAGGGCTCTGTGCTCACAGCTCAGAGCCTGGAGCCTTCCTTGGATTCTGTGTTTCCCTCTCTCTCTGCTCTTCCCCTGCTCATGCTCTGTCTCTCTCTCCTTCAAAAATAAATAAACATTAAAAAAATTTTTAACCCTTTCTAATTCAACAACAGTTCTATAAAGTGCATGCACATAGTAAGTATTCAAAACTCTTTTAAATTATAACATTCCAGTTCTTGAAACTCTGTGTGTGTGTGTGTGTGTGTGTGTGTGCGTGTGTGCGTGCGTGCACATGCACACGCACACACAATATGCAGACAGGTGAAAGGGGTGTGTGTCTTTCCGGAAAAGCTGAAATTCAGAAAAGCACAGTGACTTCCAGGTCTCTGAGGTCATGAACAGACTGGACTGGCATTTGCAGCGACCCAGTCTACTCTTCAGCAGATGCTCCAAGGCCCTGTGATGTTCAAAGGCACACAGCTGAAGAAACTACGGCGGCTCACAGTCGCCTCTCAATGATCCTGATCTGAAAGAATGAGGTGATAGCAATAATGATTAACAACCCAGCTCTCACTTCCCAGATCCACAGTCAGGAACCTCACCAGGGGCTCTGTTCACCATGCCTTTGAGACCACAAGCCCAGCCTGTTGAAAAGAACCAGAGCCCCTCTGAGCACCCTTCCGCTCTACTGGGTAGGACACTATAACTGAATGTAGCAGAAGGCAGGAAGAGAAGTCATCCACATCAGAAGAAACACCTGGGAAGGTGTCCAGTGGCTTCTAGGCCAGGGCCCAGCGTGTCTTGGAGCCACACCCCGGCCCTTGGTGGTAACAGCCCCTCTTCACCTGTTCTGGCTCTGACGAGGCTCCAGGTTTTGGGGATGGATGCGGATTCTCCACCATAGATCTCACTGTTCCAGCTGAGATGCTCTGGCTGAGAAATCATAGCAAACTGCACCCTAATAGCTCTTTAAAAAGAAGTTACACTTTTGACTTGGTGGAGTTAGCTGAATGACTGGTGGAGAAGAAAAATGCAAAGCAGAAGAGAGAAGGGGACAAAAAAAAAAAAAAAAAACAAAGCAACATTATCAGCCAGCTTTGATCTCAAGATGTTTCATTACTGCACTCTGGGTTAAAAGGAGGGGAGGAAAAAAGCAACATTTCAGGCAGGAAATGTCTATTATTCAGAAATGTAATATAATTATGTGTCTGGATGGCCCAGTTTATCAGACAGCATTTTCTGGGAAGGATGTGGTGGGGTTAGACACATCATCTCCTCTCCTCACCAGCTTCCCACCCCCAGACTTCCCTCCCACCCCGGCCCCCTCCACTTTTTTTTTTCTCCTCCAGGACACTTCCAATTTCCCAGGTTTCGTGACCACTTACATGTCTTTCCTGAGTGTTTTTATATAGCGTAGGAAATTGGGTAATGAAAGCCGAGTCATACATTTCTGCTTTATGTTTCCAAAGAAGCAAGTGTGACTGTCAGGTTTACAAAAGATTGTTTATGTTCACTGGCGTGAAATGGGGAGCGAGCGTTCGGAGCAGAGAGAGAGAAAGGCTGGCCAGGCTGGGATGACAGCGATGCATTCATCCTCCACGCTACAGCAGACAAAGCGCGCTCCCTGCCTGACAGGGACCATAAATCATGGGCAGAAGATGCTGTACCTACAGCTTATACCATTCCAGATGACAAACACACAATAATCCACACAGCACAGCACTTTCTCGCTCCCCCAGCTTCCCCCACCGGTGGCTGCTCCCCTCTTCTTCGCCTTCGTCTCTTGCGTCTCCCCTCCCAACCAGCCCCCTCTCCCTTTCTGTTCCTGGCACCTGCTTGCCGCCTTCTCTTCCTTCTCCTGACCTCTGCCTCTCCCCAGCTCGGCCAGTCAGCAACCTTGCCCTCCACTCCCATCTCTTTGAGGACTTCTCCACCTCCCGCCTGCACACTCACTTCCTCTTTGGGAATTTCTTCTCTGTTCCTCTTCTCTCTTCTTGCCTCTATCCCTTGCTCATTTTTCTTGCATTTTCCATCTTTATTCCTTGTCATTTTCTCTCTTTCCTGTTTTTTTTCTTGCTCCCTCTCCTCCTCCCCCTCTCTCCACCTCATTCTTCCTGGCTCACCCACTCTGCTAAGAAAAATTGTACCTCTACCCTGCAGATCCCCCGTGGCATAAAAACAAAGAGAGAAGAAAGGTTCTCCAGCAGTATGGCCACCCTAGACCCCTTTACAGAGGACCGTAGAGGGAACAGAGAGTTTCTGGCCTGTGACCAGATGATCCAGGCAAGGATTCTCTCTTGGCAGCCAGGGCCACATGTCACCTGAGAGCCAGGGCAGAAACAGCAAATCCCCTCAGCTGGGTTCGACTCGGTAGGTCTGGAATTCCAAACACACTCAAACACACATTCCAAACAAACTCAAGGCACAGGTCCATCTTCATGAGTTTATTCTTCTTCCTCGAACCAAGGAAGCTCTTTTTTTTTTTTTAATGTTTATTTATTTTTGAGAGACAGAGACAGAGTGTGAGCAGGGGAGGGGCAGAGAGAGGGAGAAACAGAATCCGAAGCAGGCTCCAGGCTCTGAGCTATCAGCACAGAGCCCAATGCAGGGATGGATCACAAGAACCTCGAGATCATGACCTTGAGCCGAAGTTGTCCACTTAAACGACCCAGGCATCCCTCTTTTTTTTTTTAAAACAAGGAAACTCTTTCCTCTGTCATCTGCTGAGGCAATTCCAGAAAGACATTTTCAGCATTCGTTTGGGGAGGCATGCACATATTTGTATATGAGACTTTAGGGAACTGAGGGAGGGTGTCCATGGGAGCTCTCTCATTGAGTCACACCAGGATTTTCAGAGTCTTGATATGAAAGACCAAATCTGAGAGACTTTTCTTACAGACTCTGTTCCTGTAAAACAACTCTGAAACTGAATCACAAGGAAGCCCAATGAGAAGCACCTCCCCCGACAATGTCCTCCATGCCCCAAGGAACATACTTCCTTTGCCTGAGTAATGGGCCCCTTGGGAGCCACGGGGTCAAGTGAAGATGAATCACTTCGCCGATTTTATGTCTTGCTCCTCCAAAGTATTTTCGCGCATGAATCCAGTATTACAAAATGCTGAAGCACTAGTACTCAGAGAATACTCAACCTACACTCAGATTTCCCAGGCCCTTGTGAACAATACATCTTCATTTTTGGAAGCAGCATCCAGAACAGGCCCCTGGAGCCTCAGACCCGTGGGACCGAAAGTGGCTTGCCCTAAGGGACAGCCAGCAATTTGCAAGGATGGCATCCACCTGGCCAGCCTAGTGATGGTTCCAGAAGATGAGGAGATCTAAAGAGAGACCTGTCCACAGAGCAACCCAGGGGCCCTCCAGGGTTTTAATGACCTCTCGGGGCAATGGGAAGTGGCCATTCGACATGGGGTCCACCCAAAGCTGGATGTGAGCTGCCAAGGTGATTCTCAGCCATCACTAACGTGGTCTCTCGGGAGGTACTGCGTCTCAGGCCCAGAGGTCAACATATAGGTCCTTCCATCCAGGCACTCACCCTTTCCTGACCCCTCCCAAGTCAACACACCACCTTGTGGAGTGGTATTCCAGAAGGTAGTGGGGTTCAAAGGTAGTGTTTTCTCCAGAAAGCTCCTGTGCAGCCCACTGCCAAGATCCAGCTGAAAAGAGAATGGCACATGGAGAAAACTGCAGTGACCACGTTCTGGGATAATTAATGAAGCCTGGGAGAGAAACCAGCAATCAGACAAGAACCAGAGAAAGCCTTCCCTCTCATGCTTCCTCCCTCTGCTGTTAACTTGCTGGGAAGGGGAAAAGGACTATCTGCTTGGACAACCCTTAAATCGATGCATCCTAATTAACAGAGGATTTAATTCATCAAAGTGACAGCAACTCTATTTATATCATCTCCTTCAACAGGGCTTAGGGCTGGCCTGTAAGGTTTATTATCTCTCCCTCGCCTTCCTTTTGCCTTCTCTCCTCTTCTGTCTCTTGTGCTGTCCCCTTTCTCTTCCTCCATCTCTCTCTCTCTCTCTCTCTCTCTCTCTCTCTGTCCTTTTCTAATAGAGATCCTTGGCAAGACTGAAGAAAGGACCATTTCTAGAGAATAAGTGTTCAACCATCTCCCTGATGTCTTTTTAATAGGCCCCCCTGGCCCTCTAATTTGGCCTGGAAAACCACCCAGGCCTGTTCCGGGGGCGGGGATGACAGCGGGCCTGTCCGAGGCCTGGCGGAAGACAGGACAGCGCCCCCTCAGGTCCCCTCACCAGCCGGGCAGGGGGCAGATCCTGCCCCCGGTGGCCCTCAGAGGGCCCCTCATTTTACGGATGAGGAAACTGAGTGGGAGAGAGTGAGTGAAACACCCGGATTACACAGCTAATCAGAGGCAGGGCCCGAACCGGACCTCCCAAGAATCAGGGCCTTTGCCGCTCGCCAGGCGGCTGCCACGTCCACGCGGCGCTGAGGAGATGGCCTGTCAGACAGCCCCTGCCTCGGGGTCGAGTCCTCTCCTCTCTCCTCATATTTACTAGGATGAGCTCTGTTAATCTTCCTCATTAAAGACAGTTAACATGGACTAGATACTGTATGGGAAGCGCTGGGCGACAAGTTTTATCGAAGTTAATCTTCTCAGCGTTATAAGGTGAGCACTGCTTCTTATTCCTGTTTTAAGATGAAGAAACAGACTCAAAGAGATTAAGAGACTCGCCCAAACGGAAGATGACTAACCGCTAAGCCATTCTTTCAGCCACCGGCTGTAATGCCACTTTTAAATTGAAATTACTCCCGATGGGCATTAAATTAAGCTCTTTACATTTTGGTGGGGATGAATTTGACTGGAATCGTGTGTTTGAAGAGACCTGTCCCCAGGACGGCCCTTTGAGGCTGCAGAGTTGAGAGAGCCATTCTCCTCCGCTTGGCGCCAGGCCCTGGCTCTCAGACCTAATTCCTGGGCACAGGGGAGCCTCCCGGGGCATGGCCGAGCCGCCATATTGGGCAGCGGCAGCTGTCCAGCAGCAACCCCCACAGTCCGCAGAATCTTCCAGAAAAGAGCCACTTCCATGGCTTAGCTTGTCCCCAGTATATAGAATTCCACCAGGGTCTGCTCCAGTCTTGGGAGGCCCCTATTTTATAACTGTTACTAAGTGGGCCCTCAGAATGCAAAAAAGGGGGTGGG
>PJEM01010205.1:0-64624 GCA_004023845.1 Helogale parvula | reverse complement strand
AATGAAACACCATCAGTAAGGGCTGCCCCTCACGTCACAGGCCGGAACACGGCAGCGATGGCTGGGTGACGCCGGCGTGCTCTGGCAGGACCTGCCGGCGTCCGGAGTGAAGACGGTATGGGTGCTCGACTCCGGGGCGAGGAGGGGCCCCAGCGCTCGCCCCCTGCTGAGCCCCGAGCCTGGATGCTCTGACTTCATTCCTACAACTCGCTCATGAGTCAGAGCATTTTCCCAGCAAGGACGCTGAGGCACAGGAGGGGACGTGACCCGGCCCACGGCGGCGGTGTGGCTGGGACCCCGGGGCGCCTCCGGGGCGGCTGTGAACACCTAGGAGTTTTGACCAAAGATGCAGGGGCTAAGAGCTGGCTGCAGCAGCGTGGACGTTGCCATGGAAACGCCCCTGCATGCCCAGCCCGTGAGGAGCGGGTGGCCCCGAGGACCGCGTGCGGACTGCAGTCCGAGGCTGGTTTCCAGCAACGAGAACGTTCGTCTGTCTGTCTGTCCGTGTGTCGTCCGGGCTGCAGGGAGGGGTCCAGCCAGGCTGCGGGGAGCCGCTGAACCACCCCCCCCCACAGCCCCGCGCCTGCGTCACAGCTGATCCAGGTTGTGAAGAGCGTATTTGTTCTGTTTTTGTGAACGAACTACCTTCTGGCAGAGTCGTGTCAAGATAAGACCCAACGTTAGGTGTCATGCTGCTAACGAGCACGGCACCCAGTGGAGGGTCTGCTTACAGCTCCGCCTGGGAACCAACTCACTCTCACGCGGAGAGGGTGCCAGACACGGGTTCTCGACTGAAGCCCGCGAGGGGGGCGCCCGGGGGCCAGTCGGCTGAGCGTCCAACCTCGGCTCACGGCAAGATCTCGCGGTTCAAGAGTTGGAGCCCCGTGTCGGGCTCTGTGCAGACAGCTCAGTGCCTGGAGCTGCTTCGGATTCTGTGTCTCCCTCGCTCTCTGCCCCTCCCCTTTCACACTCTGTTTCTCGCTCTCAAAAATAAATAAATGTTAAAAAAAAAAACAAACCTGTGAGAGCAGCGTCTGGGTGGCATAGACGGTTACATGTCTCTTGGTTTAGGCTCAGCTCAGGATCTCGCAGCCCCGCATCAGGCTCTGTGCAGACAGCGGGGAACCTGTTTAGGATTCTCTCTCCCTCTCTCTCTGCCCCTCCCCCACTTGTTCTCTCTCTCTCTCTCTCTCTCTCTCTCTCTCTCTCAAAATAAATAAATAAACTTAAAAAAAAAAAGACCTGAGAGAAAAGTCTGGATCTCTGTTTTGTAGATTACAGATTACTTCATTTATACATGTTTTGTTCCAAATCGCAAGCTCTTAGATTAAAATTACTTTAAAAGTATAAACACATCAGGAGAAAATTCATTCTGGTAAATAAGAAAATCAGGGTTGTTTCTCTTACACGAAATTAGCATTGTATTTTACCCTAACGTGTCCGAAACTCTCAGACTTTAATTTCGTTAGCTTCAAAAAGCATAACTAAATAGCTTACTCCCCACTCAGCAGCGCTGCATTATTTGACCTGGAGTAAAGAGCTTATTTAAATTCTCCGTGAATAATTAAAATTGTAGCGTTCTTTAAGACATGGGAGAAACTCAAAATCTTTTGGAGTCAGCACAGTGCAATGGCTCATAAGCCTGAAGTCATTGATTAGCTTCCAGAAAAATCCCTCCGCTCAACTTTACAAATAGAACTTCTCGGCTGTCGTGAAATTCTGCCGAGTAATGGAAAACCAAACTAGGGCGGCGTGAATGTCGGTCCTCACAGATGTGCACATCCCTCCAGCCAGCAGTTTTAACTTCTTCCAGCGACAGTCAGAGACGACCCAACGGGGTTCATTTGCATGTTATTTAGAGCAAAGGGAATCGGGCCTCTGCAAAATAACTGTGGTAAAAATGCAGCCACAACACGATGTCGCCGCGGGGCAGGAAAGGTACGTGCAGGATGAAGACCTTATCAGATGCCACATTCAAACAGAGAATTAAAGGAAAGTGCAAACACAGGTCCAGAGACCAGGCCCTCACACCCTGGAAAGGACGCACCTTGGCTTCCGAGCTGCATCTCTTCGTGGAAAGTTCCGTCTGTCCGGGATGAGGCCTCGCCTGCCTGGAGCATCTGCTGACTCGGACAATCACGCGTTTCTCCCGAGGCCCCGTCCACGCACGTGGGCACGCCGCCTCCCCTCCAGAGCCTGTCCCCCGGGGACCCCGGACTTGCGTCTGCTGCTGTGGGTCAGGGGACCGGCCCCCAGCCTAGCCTCCCACCTGCCCGACGTCCGATGCCGGTGAGCTCAGTCTGCCCGCTTCCCCCGGCCGCGCCTGTGCCACAGCACTGGCGGAAGGTGCCAGCAACCGGCTGGTATGTAACAGGCACCCGGCTAACTCCGCTTATGGGTTTTAACAAGATTAAGCTCCTGGACCAGCCCTCCTGCCGGGACAGGCAGCCGCCCCGGGAACGGACAGCGCAGGGGAGACCCAGAAAGCCGCAGGCACGGGTGCATGGAACCCCGCCGAAAAGGGAGGCACGGGACGCTGCCATGAACCTGAGCCGGGTCTTGGCACCTGAGTGTCCATCCCCGCCCCTCTCCTATGGTTCTACCCCCCACCCCGGGCTTCACCGAGACTGCTCAGGCTGAGGCCACCAGGGGCATCACTACCGCAAAGTGCCAGTGACATTCCTCCACGTGTGTCCCTTCGGTCTCCGCAGCACGTGACATGGCCCGTTTCCCCCTGGGTGACCCTCCGCTGGCCCCCGGCTCCAGGTGTGACCTTCCCCTCATCGTCCTTGTCCTCCCAGAACCCAGCGCTCCATCTCGGCACCCTCTCTCCTGTCTCCTTAGGAGATCCCACAGACCCGTGGGCCTCCCCCGGCTCTGAGCTCGGACGGCGTGCCTCGCTCCTCGCCCAGCTGGGCCGGCGTGTCTGGATGTTTGCTAGATCATTCCGTCCAGGCAGGCCTCCACCACCTCTAACACGACACTTCCTGAAGGCACGTCGCTCTCCCCTCCTCCGCACCCGGCCCCCCAGCCCCCTGCTCCCCAGAATCCACCACACCACCCTGAGGCTCGCTGTTCGCCTCTTCCCTCCTTGTCCTGCAGGAGGGCCTCCGTCTTGTCAGTAATTTCTTATCGCCAAACATTTCAGCTATAGTTGTGAACGTTCATCAATGCACTTTAATTCCGGGAAATTAGGTGTCGCTATAAATAGGCAGATGGAGAACGGGAGCAAACACTGTCCTAGTTACGAGGTGTCACTAACGGTCGGCGCTGCGGGACAGACAATATGTCAGGTCAGTTTGTGACATAACGTCACACATCTTCAAGTCCCCAGAGAAAGGAAAAAAATAATTGCACATAGTTGGGCCTGAAAAAAAATGGCGCAAACGGCGTTCCTTATCTTGTCAAAGGGCTGAGCGCACGTGGCACACACCACGTATTTCAACCCTGAGAGCAAAATCATGTAGGAGATGCTCAGGGACGCGGTGCCAGGGGGGCCCGGGGGCTCCGGCGTCCGACTCTGGGGCTCTTGATCTCAGCTCAGGTCGTGATCCCACAGTTCATGAGTTCGGGCCCCGCGTGCTGTGCTGAGAGCATGGAGCCTGCTTGGGATTCTCTCTCTCTTCCTCTCAAAATAAATAAACTTAAAATACAAAAAGAAAACACTGTGCAAGGTTGAATCTCATCCCCCCAAATCCATGTCCACCCAGAACTTACGAATGTGACCTTATCTGGGAATGGGATCTTTACAGAGGCCGTCGAGCTGAGGTGAGGTGGCACGGGGTTGGCGTGGTCCCCCCTCCAGTGACTGGTGTCTTTACACAAGAGAGGAACCTGGACACAGAGACTCGGACGCACAGGGAGGCCGCGACGTGGAGATGGAGGCAGAGGCTGGAGGAGGTGCATCCAAGCCAAGGAGCGGCAGGGTTTGCTTCCGGCAACGACCAGAAGCTGGAGAGAGTCAGGGACAGGCTCTCCCTCAGGGCCCAGAAGGAAGGACGGTCCTGGCACCCAAGTTCTGGGTTCTGGCCTCTCGAACGGGTCGGGGGCTGTAAATTCATGCTGCTTTAAGCCAGCCAGTTCGTGGACTCTGTCATGGCGGCCCAAGGAGACGAGTCCACACACGCGGTCACGTGTCATGCGGGGCACACACGGTCTTCAGCCGGACTTTACACTTACTCATCTTCCGGGACCTCCTGGGACCTGGGTCAGGACAGCCTTGGCCACGCAGCCCGGCCATGTACCTTGGCTTTCTGTCTGGACTGCATGCGTGCTCCCCGCCCTGCTCCCCGCCCTGCTCCGCCCCTGGGTGGACGGCGCGACAGTCCTGCGTTCTCGGGCTTTCAGAGATGGGATTCGATTTCCCTGCTGATCCTTTCAGAGGGTCCCACGTGTGCGGAAGCAGATACAACGTCTTTCTCCTTTACGTTTGAATGACAGTTTGGGGGTACAGCTCTTGGTCCGACTTCCTTTCCTTGGCTTTGCTGGCGCTGTTCCAACTGTCCTTTACGTTGACTGTTGCCACGGAGAGACCCGAGGCCGGCGTGAGCGCGTTTCCCCCGTAAGTGGCCTGATCTTTTTGCTAGCTCCCCCCCAAAGTCTTTATGACGGCTGTCCAGAAACTTTATTAGACTGTGTCTCAGTATTGACTGTGCTAAGAACTAGGTTTTCTGGGATTCGGTGTAGATTCAAATCTCTTTTCCTTTCTGGAATGTTCTATTAATTTACATTTTGAAATATTCATTCTGTTCTATTCATTTTGCTATTCTGCCTTGGAGACTCCAATTTTGCATATGTTGAATCTCCTTTGCTTGTTTTATTTATTTTTATATTTTAATATGTTTATTTATTTTTGATGGAGAGAGCGACACAACTGGGGGAGGGGCAGAGAGAGAGGGAGACACGGGATTCGAAGCAGCTCCAGGCTCTGAGCTGTCAGCACAGAGCTCGACACGGGGCTCGAACCCACGAGCTGTGAGATCATGACCTGACTTGAATTCAGACGCTCAGCCAACTGAGCCCCCCGGACGCCCCTCCTTTGCCTGTGTTAGTCGCAGCAGCGCCGGCAGAGGCTTGAACAGCTCACGCACGTGCAGACACAGCCGTATTTATTTCACTCCTACTTCCGCAGAGTGAGATGCGTGCTCTTCTCGTGATATTTTCCATCTTTCTTCAGTTTCTACTTTTATCTGTACCACACGACGCATCACCTTCACTGTGCTGGCACCCGTGGAACTCCCACGTCAGTAACCACGCCTGTGTCCGATGACATGTGCATGAGTATCGCCCAGCATGGCCCTGGGAACCCCGAGGCCCCAAGCCAGGAATCGCTGTCTTCACAGTCCGGCCAAAGCCTCGCATGGACACTGAGTCCATACATAGTAGCTGATCGACTGGCCTCAGAAGGCATTTCAACCGATGTAGAAACCACACGGCTTCCCCTGGCATAAAAGGGCACCAATGCCCTTCGAATATCCGAAAACGCACGCCTCGTTGCTCCCCAGGAAAATCGCTATTACCTTTCCTCTAACTTTTCTTACAGTGGCCTGAAGCCGCGGAAAGAAGTCTGCAATTCCAGACGAGGGAGGGGGAGTCACGTAGGCAGCACCGATTTCCTCAGGCAGAATTTGTTTTGTTTCGGAATACATAATACAAAGTGCACCAAAGACCAGTCTTTCTTCTTTAAGGCTACATCTGTGACGCCTACAGCTAGACGCCTCCCAACCCCCAATCTCCCTCCCTGTCCCCGTGCACAGACCGCCAGTCCGGATCAGGGTCGAAAAATGAGATGAAATAAAACAGAAACAAGCTTAATAGCAAAACCAGCAGTGGATCCCACAAACAGACCTCAGAGCCTACAGTGCAGAAGAGAAGAGACCAGGAGACGCCAGCCCTGCTTGTGGAATGGCGGTCTCTCTCCAGAGCCGTCTACTGAGAAAAAACGTAGCCTCTCTCTTGATTTGTCTTTTGATATTTCAACTGAGGGTGTGGATATTTTTGGACATAAAAGGTAACAGTGCTCAGGGCGCCTGGGCAGCCCAGTCAGTTAAACGTCTGACTCTTGATTTTGGGCCGGGTCAGGATCTCAGGGCTCCTGGGATCGAGCCCCGCATGGAGCTCTGTGCTGACAGTGCAGAGCCGGCTGGGGGGTTCTCTCCCTCTCTCTGCCCCTCCCTTGCTCGTTCTCTCTCTCTGTCTCTGTCTCTCTCAAAATAAATACATAAATAAACATTTTTTAAAAAGATACAAAGTTTCTTCGGATATGTTTTCTTGTTCCTGGGTTTCAGTCCACGCTGACCCACGATGTTGCTCCCTACGGGATACCCAGGACTGGCCTGGGTTAAGTCGTGTCAGGGGTTAAAAAGACGCACCCCCCCCTCCGATCACAGCACAGGAAAGCAGACGCCTCCACGGGTCAGGTGGGTCAGTCACCCTGCCCAGGGGGGTTCCCACTGCTCCCAGGACAGCGGAAGCGCAGGTGACCCAGGAGCCAACGGGACGTCACTCAGCACTCACCGAATTGGCACCGTGAATTCAGTTTTGCTGAAAAACTGTAAACGTCCACCTTCCTTTTAAACATAAAAGAACCCTCTCTGTGAAAACGCGAGTGATGTCGAGGTGGCCTCGGAGGCCCCGGAACGAAAGCCCAAGAAAAATCAGTGCAGTGAACTCAACCGTGGGTTCAAAGAGTGATTGTGGCTGTGTTGTCCCGGAAGAGCGGCTCCCGTCCGTCTGCACAAGGCCGTTCGGTCGGCCTGGGCAGCGTCTCCGAGAACCCACCGGCTGCTTCTCATCAGTGACTCACGCTGTGAAGTAACCGTCAACATTTACACACGTTTTCTCTGTGCCACACTCCCTGACCCGTGGAAACAGTCACCCGTGAACGCTGAGACCAACAGAACACGCAGGAGCGTCAACCGTGCGGATGACACCTCGTCTGCGCTCCTGGCCGGACACGGTTTGAGCTGATTTCATCCCAGATCAATGTGTTACTTCCACTGTGAGTCACAGCCATGCCGGGGCTCCTTGAAACCACCAGGTGCCTGTCACTCCGGATGTGCAGGTCATGTCCTCACAGGACCGGCCGGGACTGCCATCGCCTGGACAGGAGACGTCCACACACAGGAGGGAGGGGCGCCAGTGGGACGCGGGGGGCACACACCTGCCAGCGGGACGCGGGGGCCACACACACCAGCCAGCGGGACGCGGGGGCACACGCACACCCATCAGGGGGACGCGGGGGGCCGCACACCCATCGACAGGACGCCGGGGTTCCATACGTCTGCCAGCAGGGCGCGGGGGGCCGCACACCCGCCGGCGGGATGCGGGGGGTATACACACCAGCCAGTGGGACGCAGGGGGCCCACACACCTGCTGGTGGGACGCGGGGGGGCGGCACCCCCACGGGGAGTTCTCAGGCGACTCGGGCCAGGTCTGAGTCCTAACGCTGGGTTTAGCATAACCCCGGGCAGGCGGCCGGCCCGCCGAGCCTCGTTTTCCAAATCAAGGAGCTGGGGTTCAGAGGATAATCTGGAAGACCCCAGCCAAGTTCTTTGGGTCATCTGACTGAGCGCCATTAATCCGGGAGAGCACTTGGCAGCTGCTCGGTCTGGGCGGGTGGCCCGGTGACGATTTGTGACATGTGCCTTTTATGGAGCCGGAGCCCGGCGGCAGCAGCTGCGCCGTGTCCAGCCGCCGGGGCCTGAACGCCGCCACAGCAGTAAGCGCCCTCGGCGTCTGCGGCCGAGTGACAGAAAGGAAAGGAATGGAGTGCCGCCTGCTCTGACACAAAGGCCGGCTCGGAGCTATTTGCAGACATTGTCTCAGCGAAGTTCAAGCTCCCGGCCGCAGCCGCCTGGCTGGGTTCCTGTCTGCTGCGCCGGCAGCTGGCTTCTCCGGCCGAGGCCTGGCGGGGGTGTGGGGGCGCGGGGGTCCCGAGTGACAGGCAGGGCGTGGAGAAGCGGGGGCCACCCTCCAAGTCTCCGCGGGGCCGGCCACCACGGATGGGGCTGGCAGCCAAGGGGGTTCCTCCGTGGGAGTGGCCTGATGACCCCCAGCTGTGGGGAAGGCGTCATCACGGAGCCAGAAGCAGGGCAGAGACCCGCCGGGCCACCCGGGGTGGCGCCGCATCGGAGGCACCTTCTGGCTGTAACACTGCAGGGACGGGCGGTGCAGGCGCCCCCAGACGGCAGCCCTGCGTGGTCAGAGGGGGGCAGCGGCCTGGGCGCCTCTGTCCAAGGGGCAAGCTCGGGATCCCGGGGAGCACGGCGCGTGTGTATTTTCACAGCTGCAGGAGGGTGATTTACCATTAAGCTCGGCTTCTGAGCGTGTCCAAGGCAAGGAGTTTCCGTAAATGTACGGAGCACGGCCACCACCAGCACCACATGACTGTGGGACATCCCCACCCCCCAGGGCTATCCACGCACATCCTCGTGGATGGTCTGGTCTCTGCTGTAGACGTGCTCCCCAGGAGCACCTTTGGTCCAGCCTGAGATACTTGGCACAAAGACTTTCCTGGAATTTTTCCTGCCTCCAAGGCCCCATGGAGAAGTAGCCAAAAGCAATCCGTTCCTCTCCTTTATAACATTTTTATGTGTCGCCCTTGACCTACACAGCTCAGCTCCCTCACAGCGTGACTCCGCCTGGTCCCTGTTCTGATTCTCTGGGGTCCCCACATTCTCATCCCCGCCTCCCATCTGGCCCCCTCCCTCCGGCTATGCACCGTGCCCCCAAACTGCAACCCTACCTCAACTCCCTCCCCGCATACGCCGTGCCCGCGCCTTTTCTTTCGTGGTGAGATGTACCATCCATGCATAGAATTTACCACCGCGACCATTTTCAGGTGCGCACTGCAGGGGTGCTGAGAACATTCACACCGCTGCGCCGCCACTGCCGCCACCGTCTCCAGAACTTTCTCTTCTTCCCAGGTAGAAACTTTGGCCCCACGGAACGCTGACTCCCCACCCGCCTCCCCCAGCCCCTGGCGCCCACCACTCTGCTCTCTGTCTCTGTGAACTTAACTCCTCTAGGGACTCCACGCAGTATTTGTCAGGTGACTGGTCTATTTCACTTAGCACAGTGTCCTCAAGGTTCATGCCCGTTGTAGGAGGGACAGGATTTTCTTCTTCTTTAAGGCTGAAGAATATTCCTTTGTGTGCACGGACCATATTTATGTATCCACTCATCGCTGATGGCCGCGGAGGTCGCCCCCATGTTTTGGTTGGGGGGGGACAATGAACATGGGCGTCCAGATATCTTTTCTAGATCCTGATTTCAAGTCTCTCGGGCATGTGCCCAGGAGTGGGATGGCTGGACCAGGTGATAATTCTGGTAATTCTTTGAGGAATCCCGCTCTCTCGAATCCCGATCAGGCTTCCACCCCCGTGACTCCACTAAGCCGACTCTCATCAAGGTCAACTCCAAACCCAGTGGGTCCCTCTCAACCCTACCCGTCCCTGACCCATGGGTGTTACCTGACGTGGGCGGTCCCTTCCTTCTCTAAATGTTTGCTCTGCGTGTCTGGGCAGCAGCCCAGCATCCTGACCTCTCAGCTCCCGCCCTTGGCCCCTCGATCTCACCTGGTCTGGACCCATCCATACCTGGTGACTCCCACATGTGTATCTCCAACCGGGATCTTCCTCTTGAATTCCAGACTCCCACCCACCTGCCTCATTTGCTTCTCTCCTCAGAGGTCAAGCAGGATTCAGATACTGCACGTGCCAAGTGCCACTTCTGACGCCCCGATTTCCCCACGGTCTTCCCATCTCGGAAAACGGACACATACAGTGGGAGGCTCTGGTCCCCACACCGTTCCCAGCGGTCACTAAATGCAGCAGCACCACTGAGGACCTCTGACTGGACACGAGAGGAAGCCACGGCGGGGGAAAGGCGAGCCGGAATCTGGAGAAGCACCCCGACACGGCTGCCTCACGCACACCAGCCCCACGAGGCCATGCAGCACGTGAACCACCGAACCCAGAGGTGGTGCCGGAGCAAAATACACTCCAGGTCTCAGGGCTCAGAGAGATACAAAGAATGTAAAATACCTCATTATAAGTTTTGTGGTGACTAATGTTGGACTGATACAGTACGGATATATTGAGTTATATCCAATATGTTGTTAAAATTAATTTTACCTACTTCTTTTTTCTTTTTGTTCAAATGTGGCTAAAATAAAATCACAGTGGGGCTCACCTTATGTTTCTCTTGGACGGCACTGGTCTGGGGCTAACTCTCATTTATAGAGGAGGGAGGGACAAGTTACAGGGACACCAGAGGGAGCCAGCCCTAAATCGAGACCACAGGACTGTCTAGTGGTTGGGTGACCTGGGGGCGGGGGACAGGAGGCCTTCCACAGATCAGCGGGTTGTGACTCACGGACTTGGGCAGATCCTGATTCAAGAAAACCAACTGTAAAGTGGCATTTGTGAGATACTTAGGAAAATCGTTTTATGTTTGGCGATTGGATGGTGCAATGGATTAATGTCAGATTGGCGATCTGTGAAAGCACCAGGGGAATGTAAGAAAACGTCCCTGCTTTTAAGTCACGTGCACTGAACGTGCACGAGGGAAGTGACGCGGTGCCTGGAGTTTGCTTACTCTGAGCAAGGAAGCAAGGTAAGAGACAGGATGACGCGACTGGGCAGAATCTTGTTGGTTTCATCTGACGGGCGCGTGGGCATGTACTGCACTCCCCTCCCTAACCTGGGGTAGCTTTGAAATGTTGTACCTTAAGACTCGTGTTTAAACACCTCCAGGGGCGCCTGGGGGGCTCAGTCGGTTAAGCGACCGACTTTGGCTCAGGTCATGATCTCATGGTTCGTGGGTTCAAGCCCCGCGTCGGGTTCTGTGCTGACCGCTCGGAGCCTGGAGCCTGCTTCAGATTCTGCGTCTCCCTCTGTCTGTGTCTCTCCCCCGCTCACACTTGGTCTTTCTCTCTAACATAAATAAACATTGAAAAAATTAAAAAAAAACCCTCCAGCTGAGGAGTGTGGAGCACGGTGCAGAAATTAGTGCATCTTTGGGGCCATGACTTCGCCTCTGAATCCCCCTAATCCCACATCCACACCCCAGAGGCCTGTGAGCGTTTCCGAGAGCTCGTAGGGGACGGAGGGCAGAGTCGCCAAGAGAGCAATGAGGCTTTTCTCCCGAAACTGACTTTATTCAACACCCAGACGGGCTGTGTCAAACCTCCCATTTACTTCCCCCGCAGCTCAGGGCAAAGCCCCGGGCTCACCTCGGGCTCTCTTTCTCTCCCATTTCACGTGTGATCGCTCCTCGGGTCCCGTGGGCTCTGCCTGCAGAAGGAACGCAGAGTCTGACCACATCCCACCACCGCCACTGCTCCACTCAACCCTCTGCCAGGTCACCGCACCTGCCTGCATCCGGTCCCCTGCTTCTGCCCCCACCCCCACCCCCACTCCACTGCTCATGCACCGACTGGCTCAGGTAGGTGATGGCCATCCATATAGGAGTCAGTCTGAAGGGTGTGCTCTTGGGTTTTGCAGTGCACAACCTATGCAGCCATCCACAACGGTCCTACACATGGCTCCGGGAAGAGGCCTCTGGCCAGAGCAGACCGGTTTTCCACAGAGCGGTCCATCGGCGCTCATTCTCCAGGAGATAAAGCTCAAGTCCTACAGGGGCCTAGAAGGCCTCGACGATCCAGCGCCTGGTGCCGCCCCCTTGGCTTCACGCTGCCCAGCCACATGGCCTCCCTGCTCAGGTCTGCTCTCAACCTACAGCCTTGGCACCTCCGTTCCTTCTGCCCAGAATCGTGCCTTATCAGGGCGCCCTCTGCTGGCGTCCCTTTACAACAGCAACCCCGCTTCCCTCCTCAGCCCTGCTTTCTTCCCACACTTTCAACCCCTGACCCGTCCCAGGGCGGCCCGTTCAGAAGTGTATCTTTAGGGCCCCGGGGGTGGGAAGGGCCGCGATGGCTTGGCTTGTGCACTGCTGCGCCCCCGGTACAGAGCGTGTGATCCGGAGAAATCTGCCCGTGGACGGATGGGTATGGGAAGTCAGGTTGTTTGGGGGCGCCGGGGGGCTCAGTCGGTTGAGCGTCCGACTTCGGGTCAGGGGGTGATCTCGCAGTCCCTGAGTTCGAGCCTGGCATCGGGGTCTGTGCTGACAGCCCAGAGCCTGGAGCTGCTTCGGACTCTGTGTCTCCCTCTCTCTCTGACTTTCTCACGTTCCGTCTCTGTCTCCCACTCTCCCTCGAAAATAAATAAATACACTTAAAAAAATTGTTTTAAAAAGAAGTAAGGGTGTTTGAGATGAGGACCACATCTCACCTTCTGGGTTCAGCACGGAGCTCCCTGTTGGGGCTGGTCAGGGGCCCGCTGACTTGGAGAAGGAGGGAGTACCTGAACCAGCAGGTAAATGCACAAACAGGTGACCCCAGGCCCGTGAGGCCCCCGTGGCTGTTCTGAACCCCGAGAGGGAGGGAGGGGGCAGAGATCAGAGAAGTAAAATGAAAAAATAAGACAATGTCAAGACCCTTCACCGTCTACTATCGACACAGCCTGAAAAACACCATCTTCTCTTTAGGAAATGAAATCTAAAAATACACCGAGTGCCCTCACGTTGGTCTATAATAGCATCTAACATCACCGCACTCTTAGCTGAGTGTAGCTAATTAAACAGCACCCGCTCCGTGGGTGCTCAGGAGAGGGGGCTGCCGCGGTGTGGACGGCCCCAGCCCACCACCCGGCTCTGAAGCCACCTCGCTGAGCGCAGAATTCCCTGGTGCAGCAGGACAGCAGAACGGACCTGTCACACCCACGGGGGCAGAGCGGAGAAAAATCCTGGAAAGCCCAAAGACTTCCAGGAATGTGAGAAAATGAGGTCAGAGGTCATAAGCTGCTTGGTTTCAGTGCTTTTTCCTTCCTTCCCGCGGAACCTGCCATCACTTCTGCTTTGTGTGTGGGGGGGAGGGGCGCTCTCCTAACCATGATCCACGCTCCCCTTCCTCCAGGTCTGGGCTCCCGCGCTTTCCAGGAAAAATGGGTTCAGCTCAGCAGAGACGGACAGAAAAGTTGAGATCCTGCGACTTGTCCAGGCTCACGAGGCACACATCCTGAGACGTGAAATGAAACGTCCGGTCCTCGGGCGGAAGGCACCTCGTGCGGCAGACGGCAGGGGACGCGCGGCCGCTGGGAGACGACAGACCTCTCTGTGCGCTGCCGCACGGTTGGGAGAAGAGCGGTCCCAAACCCGGGGCGGAGGAGCGCTGGTGGGCGGGCCGGCAGTGGCCCGGGAGGCGCGGCGGGCAGGCGACCCAGGCTCCGCGTTCCAGCCGCGTCCAGGGAGGGTCGGCTCGCCCCACCCCCGCCCCGCCTCCGGGAGCAGAGTGGGCGTGGCCCCAGGACCTAGCAAGCCAAGCGGGAAGACCAGAGCGTCAAGTGCAGGTGTAGACACCCCTGGACCCGGGAGCCACACTCAGGAGCAGAAGAGAGTTCTAGGACGTTCTAGGACGTTCTCCCTCAGATCCTGGAGACACCGACACCTGGATGTGGCTCCTGCTTCGGGAGCATCTGAAATGCGGTCCTGCCAGCGGCCCTGGGTCCCCGCGAAAACACCCCAGAAGGCAGAATCCTATGTAAGGTGGACCTCAGCCCACGCCGGCCGGGCTGGGGTTTGGGGGAGCCCCCGCTGACTGGTGCGGGCTGAGGGGCTAGAAGAGAGCCTGGCCGCCTCCCCTCAGGGCAGTGCCGGGCTCCTGGGCCACCGGGTGGAACCCAGCCCCTGCTCTCCGCCCCACATGCCCACTCTGGGGGGGGGGGCCCGTCCAAGGGAGGGGGACTGTCCCCTGCCAGCCCTGAGCCTGTCGGGTGGGTCTCCCTTCCTTCTCTACTTTGTTCAGAGGCTTTCACGTTGGCTCGAGGAGCTGGCCGGGGACCCTCCCCACCCTCTGTGCTCAGAAACGATGTGTCGCGTCAGGGTGAAGGCACTGAGAGCAGGGGACAGGCCAGTGGCCTCAGGCCCTGCTGTGGGGACAGCGGGAGTCCCTGCAAAGTTCATGGCCCAGCAGGACCCTCGAAGCTGCAACACGCAGATGGGATGGGTGTGATGGGTGCCGAGTGTGGGCAGGAGAGAAACCTCCGCCCTCCAGGCCTCGGGAGACCCGGGTGTTAGGTGCACACCCTAGCCCAGCCTATCCCGATGACGTAGGGTTCAAGTATCAACACTACGGAAAAGGGAATCCAAAGTGAAAAAGTCAACCACGGCAAAGCCACGCGATAAGTGGGCGGGCTTGTGGGAAATGATTCCGCAGGTAATCTCTCCTTGATACGTGGGAATCACAGCATCTACCTGTCACAGTCTGCTGGGCAGCGGTGACACAATGCCGCCGGCTGCGTGGCGTAGCCAACAGTTCTGGAGGCTGGAAATCCAAGTTCAAGGTGCCCGCAAGTGTGGTACCAGGTGAGGGCTCTCCTCCTGGGTCCTAGACTACCCCCTCCCTGCTCACAGGGCTCGTCTGTGGGTTCACGGCCAGGGAGAGTCCCTGGGGGTCTTCTGAGAAGGACAGGAATCTTACTGGGTCTGGGTCTCACTGTTATGACCCCATGAAAAATATTTTTAATGTTTATTATTTTATTTTGAGAGAGAGAGAAGGAGCTTGCATGGGGCAGGGGCAGAGAGAGAGGGAGACACAGAATCCGAAGCAGCTCCAGGCTCCGAGCTGTCAGCACAGGGCCCAACACGGGGCTCGAACCCACACACTGCGAGATGGTGACCTAAGTTGAAGTCGGACAGTGAACCGACTGAGCCCTCCAGGCACCCTGTAATGACCCCATTTAAACGTAATTACTTCCGTGCAGACTCCATCTCTGAACACAGCCATACGGGAGATTGGGGCTCCCCCACGTGAATTCGGGCACCCCAGCACCCAGTGGGCACACTGCCTCTGTGAGGACGTAATGAGCACAAAGGGCACCAGCCACCGGGTGCATGTTCACTGCTGATGCCACTACTTCTGTTATTTTGGTCTCATCACCAAGGGTGCCCACATGAGTAATCCAGCCGAGACAGGGGGACAGCAGGGAACCTGGGCCAGCGCTGATGCACCTCCTGATGCTGCCAGAGAATCCTGCGAACCCAGCAGCGAGGGAAAGAGGCAGCGGCCACAGGGCTGGCCACAGTCAGGCCACGTCAGGCGCCACAGCACATTCCAGGGCTTCCCGAGCCCCGCTCTCCGGCTCACTGGTCTCACCAAGGAGCCAGCTTTTGACATTCACACTTAACAAAGAATCACTTCTCCGCTGACAGACTTCAGGGTGGCACAGGACATTTGCACAGCCTCAAAATATCAACCTGAAATTTACTAATTACGGTGAAGGTTTCAACCCACGATCACACATTCTTTCAGGACGTGGAGCCGAAGTCCCCCCCCCCCACCCCGAGTGGGGCTGGGCTTAGGAACTGGTCCAGGGACCAGAGCTGGGGAGGGAAAAAGTTCCTCTACGGAAGAGGAACCTGGCAGACCCCTCCCTAGCCCAGCGATCCAGGTCAACATCGTCGGTGAGAGGTCGTGTGACATCATGCATCCCCCGACGTGATGTGAGTGAGAAGGCACCTCACCTCCGAGAAACTCTTCCCTCAAATCCGTAACCCCAGGCTAAGCAGGCACATCCAGGAAGGGCACACTTGACGGGACACCTATCGGCTACTTTGCACAAGTGCCCAGGTCACGGAGGGCCAGGGAAGCAGAGAGATCATCGCGGACCGGGGGAGACAAAGGGACAGGGTGACAAGGCGCAACGTGGGGTCATCGCATGAATCGATCCTGGGACAGAAAGAAGACTTTGCTCAAAAAACTGGGAAGCGCGTACACAGTCTGAGATTGAGTTAACAAAACACTTGCTCAGGGCGGGTTATGACTTCTCTGAAAGATCAGTCTAGGGACGCCCAGGGGCTCAGTCGGTTGAGCATCTGACTTCGGCTCAGGTCATGATCTTGTGGTTTGTGAGTTCAAGCCCCGCGTCAGGCTCTGTGCTGACAGCTTGGAGCCTGGAGCTGCTTCAGATTCTGTGTCTCCCTCTCTCTGTGCCCCTCCTCCACTCATGCTCTGTCTCTCTCTCTCAGAAAAAAAAAAAAGATCAGTCTAGCTAAGCTTTCTAGTGCAACGTGTATTTCTTCATTTGAATTTCCACCTGGATGCCCCCGACCACCTTGGCCACACCCTCCGGATGACTGCAGTGGCCCCTGGTGTGCACACGGTGTTTTAGAACTGCAGCTCATACGTGAGGTTAAGGTCAGGCAAAGGCAGCTATTTTTTGCACCTGGTCTGGTGTATTAATAACACACCTACCTTCCTCCAGTCCCAACCCTGGGCCCCAACAGGCGAGCCGCACAATAGAATGTTCTACAAGCACGGTCCAAGTTTCCTCAGCCCCTGGGAGGGTGCCACCAACCTCAGGAACACTTTCCTGGACACCGTGTGTGCCTTTTCGGAGCACATGAGCTCACTGTGCTAGCAACGCGCAGAGCACCCTGATGGCGCCACGCTGCCCGCTGGGACCAAAGCCCCTCCGCCTGCGTCACTTGCAGAGTTTTTCCAAGTGCACGCGTAACACGGCGAGTCAGCGGAGAAACACGAGAGAGAGAAAGTTACAAAAAACAAGGAGCTGGAAAGAGGGAGCAAACATCAGGTGACTGGGGCAGGGACACAAAGCTGCTGCATCCGTGTCCCATTACGTGAAAGGGGACACAGGGGCTGCCTGAGCCGGCCCAGGGACCCCCAGAGCCTCGACCCCGGGCCGAGTGCAGTCCTGCTAGCCACAGGTTTCTGGTAAGTCTCCATTCTTGCATACGGGACCATGGATGACGTCGGAAGTCTGACGCCAGCTTCAGAATAACTGAACTCTCTGAGCCAAGTGCTGTGTGCCCAGAAGTGTCGCCCACCCCCGCCCCGGCCCTGCCCCAGGCTCTTGCCCGGGATCGGGGGGAGGCCCTCAGAGAAGGTGGATTCTCAACAGTAGCCTCACCAGCCTGAAGGTCCCAATAATAGTCCTATTTGTCACTGAAACACGTCATCCAGTCCTCGGGCGCTTGGGCAGGAAAAAGCCACCGTGATCTAATCAGGATGTTAGCATCAACGCTATTCCCCAGCTCTGGCATCAGACCCCCAGGGGCATCAGCTTAGCTGAGGCAGAGCTTCCTAAACTTGGGTGTGCGTGAGAATCACCTGGAGGGCGGGCTCGCCCCCAGAGGCTCCGATTCAGGAGGGGCAGCGTTCCTAACGCGTTCCAAGCGGGGTGGGTACTGTGTCTGGAGGCCATTTTGGGGGCCGTTGATCCGAGGTACCATCAACCACCCACAATTCCAACCAACATGCTTCATCTTTGTGAAGTGGGTCAGGCAACTCAACTGCCTACTTCAGAGAGGCTACTGCGGACACGCTGGAGTGACCAGACTGTGCAGGCGACAGGCAGACCTGATCTCCACCCCCGCGAGGGACCGGTGGCCTTTGCAGGTTTGCTGTGCGGTTACCATCTACAGAGGCAAGAGAAGGCAGGGAGCCGGGGGGGAGGCCACTTACTGCAAGGTCCGAATAAAGGTGGAGGGTCCACGGTCTTCCTTTGCTCTGGAGGAAAGGCTGTCCCTTTCGTAAGGGTCAGGACCCTGCACGTGCAAAGAATAGAAGCCGCTCTCAAATGAGACGGGGTCTCGTGACACTTGTGTCTTTCTCGTACTTTCCAGACCCAACACAGGGCCAGATGGTAGGAAACTCAAGGCATGAGGAGAGGCCAGTGAAGACTGGAGCAGGCTGGTCCCTTGCTGCCTTGCCCTCCACCGGCCAGTCTGTGGTTGCCATGGTGACGGCGGTCCTAGTCTGTTTCCTCCTCACCTCCGCAGGGATCTGAAGGCACCAGAGGTCTGGAAGGCCAGAGGATGGCCGCCTGCAGACAGCGGGTCTGAAACACCTTCCCGCCTTTCCTGACCCCACACTAGGCTGCACCTGTGTCTGCCCTACTTCTAGAAGAAAGCAGCATCACCACCGAAAGAGAAATAGAGAGTGTCCGTGTAAAGAAGAACACACAACTCCCAGGGCCAGTGAGCACCTGCTCCAAGTTCAGAAGCAGCTATAAACCAGCTGGAAACATCTAGGTGTTAAGGATCTTTTTCGCACTTTCTCACAACGATACCACCACCATTTTACATTTGCAAAGCCCCTGAGGCTTCGTGTGCATTATCTCAAGGACTGTCTCCCGTGTGCCCCATGTGAGTGCTAGGGGACAGGCAGCAGGTAGCATCTCTCTTTATGGCTAAGGAGGCCAAAGCTGAGTGGGGTTTCTCTCCGGGGTTTGTACCCCCACCCACATCCCTAGTCAGGCAGTCTAGAGCCTGGAGCCTAGAGTCTGGAAGAACGTCTGGAGCCTGGAGCAGAGCCTGGGGCCGGAGCCTGGAGCCTGAAGTACAGCCCAGAACCTAGAACCTAGAACCTAGAACCTGGAGCCTAGAGTCTGGAGGAAAGCCTGGAGCCTGGGGCAGAGCCTGGAGCTGAGGCCTAGAGCCTGGAGCCTGGAGCAGAGCCAGAAGCCTGGAGCTGAGCCTGGATCTGGTGACTAAAGTCTAGAGCCTAGAGTGGAGCCTGGAGCCTGGAGCCTGAAACATAGCCCACAATCTAGAATCTAGACCCTGGAGCTTAGAGTTTGGAGGAAAGCCTGGAGCAGAGCCTGGAGCTGGAGACTAGAGACTGGAGTCTGGAGCTAAAGCCTAGAGCCTGAAGTGCAGCACAGAACCTAGAACCTAAATCCTGGAGCCTAAGTTTGGAGGAAAGCCTGGAGCCTGGAGCCTGAAGTACAGCCCAGAACCTAGAACCTAGAACCTAGAACCTGGAGCCTAGAGTTTAGAGGAAAGCCTGGAGCCTGGAGCAGAGCTTGGAGCTGGAGATTAGAGCCTGGAGCCTAGAGCAGAGCCTGGAGCCTGGAGCCTGCAGTGTCTGTCTCTCAGTCCGGTCTCTTTTAATGTGTGGCTCCCTGCCTTGTTTCAGAGGGGTGTGTGTGGGGGACGTGGGATCCTGATGCGCGGCAGGGGTCCCTGTCCCAGGCATCACATGTGTATACCCTTATCTGGTCCTCGAGACCACGCCTCCACTGTGCAGATGGGAATGCTGAGGGGCCATGTGGCTTGTCTGAGGCCATGTGGTTTGACAAAGCCAGTAAATGGCGACATCAGACCTTAGATTAAGGTCTTCTGCCTCTGTGTCCAACTCTGCCCCTCTGTGTTGTATTTTCTTAACAGTCTACAAAGTATCTCAATCATGGGAATCAGGAACGCAGTGTATTTCGCTGATTTTGAGCGGTTTCCCACAATGCCATCCACCTTAAAATACCCATCATGCCAAGAAACCCATATCTGGCCTCGGTGGCAGAGTGCAGGTGGCCCCTGGGACATCTGTGGTTCTGGGGGCGCTGGCTTCTTGCCAATGACGTCTGACCAGCTTATCAATATGGAGACAGAACCATTCCGTCTCCTGACCTACTGTGACACCTGGCGAGGCTTCGGGATTTGGGGAGAGTCCCGGGGAGAGCCAGTGAGAGCCACCCACACTCGAATTCTGCCAGAGGCAGCCCAAACGGCCTGGAGGGAAAGACCACGTCCAGAGGTTTTCCTGTTAGTGAGGATACCTGTCCCCACACTTCCTGCCTTTGCTTCGACCTGCGTTCATCTGGCGGGGGTTCTTGAGTGAGGCCTGTATGCCGGGTTTGGGGGTCCCCCAGAGACGGGGCCTGGTGCAGCCCCCAGACAGCGCATCGTCCGATGGGGCGACTAGAGCCGCTAAAAGGAAACAGCAGCCCAGGGGACGAGTGTGACAGGAGGAGTGGGGGACACTAGCTGCACATCTCAGGCCCGGGTAGGAGCCGCACAGGCTGTGAGGCCCTCCCAGGAGGAGGGGAGCCAGCTGGGGGAGGCTGGATTGTACTGAGCCCTCGTTGGGGGGCCCTTCTCAGGAACCCCCCAGTGACCCCGTCTTCATCCTACAGAGCAGGAACTGAAGCTTCCAGACCCGGCTAGCGGCAGAGCTGGCCGCTCTGACGTCTCCTGAAGAAAGAAGCCGTCCCTAGAGGACACGCAAGGGCCTGCGGAAGGAAGCCTGGCCATGTCCAAGGAGTCTCCCGGGGCCAGGGGTGCCCGCACTCGGAGGGGCTCGACGTTTTCGAAAGACGGATACAAAACTGAATCAACAGAATGAACTACAACTATGCACGAGATGGCGTTTACTATGTGTGTCACAGAAGAGACAAGAGGCCCCAAACGGAGTCACGTGTGCTAAGCCCCACAGCACAAAGCAAGACTCGGGTCCCGGCCTCTGTCAGGAGTGCAGCCTCGCTGGTCGGTCTGGACCCACGTGCTCAGCACCGGGGAGGTGACCTGCCAGGCAGAGCCCTGCGTCTCCACGCGAAGGGGGCCCTGCCTGGGACAGTCCGCTCTTTGCCAGAGACTTCCGTTTCCCGCCCCTACTGCCGAAAGGAATCCTAAAGCTGCATTTTCAGTTAACGAGAGGGACCGCATATCCCGTCTTCCTCACGAATCGTACATAACAGTGGAGGCCGGAGGTCTAAGCCATGGAGGGGAATGTGACCGACGCAGAACATTAACGTTAGGTCGCTGCAGCCTCGCCCCTGCAGCCGGAGGCCCCACGCCACTGGGCCACGGGAAAGGAGAGGGTGGAGGCGGGGAGCGTGTTGGGACACTGCCGATCTTCTGTCCCCGGGAGAAGAACAGAGACACGGAGCTGCAGGTGCCTGGGCGCGGCCACGGCCGGGCACCAGGCGGCGACCCTGCCCAGGACCAAGGTCTAGGGTCAAGCTGAAGCAGCTCAGCTGACAGCAGCAAAAGCTTCGTGCCTTTTAGGAGACGGGGACACCTGTGATTGGGCGGAAATGTGCTGAGGCTGCCTGCCGGCTGTCCCACACCAGCCCCCTCCTCTGGGGGGACCCTGGTGAGCTACCAGCACCGCCCCTGCCGCAAAGCTGAGGTGCGGGCACCCCCCCAACCCCCTCCCTCCCGCCGCGCACTTGGGGTTCGAGTGAGGGGCGGTGCGGGCAGGTGCACGCAGGAGGCCTGGCTCCGCGGGGCCGTGTGGCCGCGCGGGCTTCCGGTCCGTCCGGAGGGGGGGCCCCAGCCTGGCGGGAGCGTCATTCCAGGCCCGGCCACTTCCCGTCCCGAGGCTCCTCCCAGCCAGCAGGCACCGTGGAAATGGCACCCTCGGGTTCCGGGACGAGGGCAGACTCGCCGGCGAGGGCGCCTGGCTCTGTGTCCGGGCAGCTCCTGCCAGCGAGGCCCCGTCCCCGGTCTCCCCAGCGTGAAGCCAGCAGGCATGAGGCACAGCCAGTGCGGGATGTGACTCTCGATGGCCAGAACGTAGGCCCTGGCGCCGCCCCACCTCTGGGCCCTGCCGGCTCTCCTCAGCGGCCCTGTGGCACCACCTGGCGCACCTGGGCCATGGCCTCGGGCCTTCTCCTGGAGGGACGAAAGTCTCTGCAGCCCCGCGGACTCACTTCCTGCAGCCCCACTCTGCGGCCCCACCGAGCCAGGCCTGACGTGACCCGTGCGGCCTGAACTGTCCCCGAGGTTGGCAGGAAAAGGGGTCTCCGAGGGGCAGAAAGGAGCCGCTCGGCCCTGGACGAGTTTTCACTCCAAAGATCACTCTCCCCAGCTCCTGCCTGCATGCCGACCATCTTCCCCGGGCAGCAGGAAGTCCCTGCCGAAGGAGGAGGGAACTCAAGGTCCGTCCTGGTGCCTGCACCCCTCCGGCCCCTGCCAGCCCCTCGAGCACACGCCGGGACACGGCAAAGAGGCACCAAACTTGCAGCTGATGTCCCAGCTTCCTGAGTCTGTGGCTGCTCCTGGAACCTTCCACGCGAGCCTTCTGGGGCATGGCGCACCTGCTGACTTCGGGGAGCGGGGGATGGGGGAACTGGGCGTAGAGCAGGGGTGGGCCAGCCTGTGCTCCCCGCCCCCACGGTGCCCAGGGTCAGGGCTGAGCGAAGGTCGGGTTTGTGGGGCCGAGGCGAGTGGGGCCCAGCTCAGCCACAAAGCCGGGGCGGCCGTGGGAAAATGCCAAAGGCGCTTCTCCACGGGGCCTTCTTGTTCCCAGGGGCACCTGCCAACCTCGGGGGCACTTTGTCACCCCGGGGGAGAAGACAGGGATGCTGAGTCTCCTACGATGCACAGGGCCGCCTTTCCCCTCGCAGAGAGCCGTCCCCCCGAATATCTGAATGTCCGCGGTGCAGAGGCCGGGGACCCCTGACGCCCACGACAAGTAAGAGGAGGAACCTGAGACCCCGAGACAGGAGGGGAGGGCTGCGAGGCCACCGCGTCATGTGACAGACAGGCAGGTGAGCTGGTGGCTCCTGCGAGGGCCTGGGGATGAGCCACGCGGGACAGGGCCTGGGTGGGGGGTCATGGCCTCCAGCGTGGGGACCGCGGCCCCGAGGAGTTGCTGCCTGACGGCGAAGCAGCTCGAAGGTCTGATGGCCTCTTACTCTTGATCCTCAAATTCAAGGCCAAGGAGCAAAGACGCTGTTGTAAGCAGAGGGTCCTGCCCGTCCCGCTGGTCAGCTGACACGTGCTCCGGGTTCCACAGGAGCCACAGGGTCGTGGCGCCGAGGACACATGCAGTGCCCCAGTGGCCGCTGTCCGTGCGCTCACGCGGAGTCACGAACCAGCCTCAGAGCCCTGGTGACCCTGCACGTGGGGACCTGCCTTCCGGGGCTTTCCGTTCCCACAGTCTGCCTTCCCTCTTCTCAGCTGCCTCACCACTGCCCTTGGAAGAGCGGTCTGGGCACATCCTGACCAGTCCAGTGTCATCCCTGCCTCTTTCTGGAGGTGGACTCGGCCACGAAGGCAGAAACCACCGTGTGCCAGGCCCCTGCTCTGCGTCTCCCGGGCCTCCTCGTGACTGCGACCACCAGGGAGTCCTCCTCTTCCACAGACAGAGGAAACGGGGCTCGGATACAGGAACCCGCCGGCGGTTGCTGAACCTAAGAAGGCTGACAGTGCCCCTTCCACAGAGCCACGCTTCCCCGTGGCCGGCCAGCCCTGCCCCCACGCCCCCGTGCGGGCCTCTTCTGTCCTGGCCACGAGGGCCGCGGGGCTGCGCTCTGCATTACGGAACACACCTCTCGAACAGGGCATCACGACAAAGAGTAAATCACTGCTCTGACCGAACCTCTGCTGGCCATCCCTGGCCACTGGCCACGCCGCTCCTCACCAGACCGGCCACGTCTCGGTGTGGCCACGTGGGGCCAGCGGCTGCCACGGCCCCCAGCGTGGAGACGGGGTACTGCCATCACTGAGGAAAGTCCTAGAAACCAGCCCTGCTCTGGATGGCGAAGATGTATCTGGGTTAACTTAACGCAGCATCGCCTCTCCCCCAGCGCCTAAGAGACGTCGGAAGAGAAAGTGAAAACTAGAAATCAGTCAAGGATAATGGTTAAAAAAATGGATAAACTTAGGAGATGGGGCTTCAAAGCAAACCAAAACCTGTAGACACCCAGGGGCCGTGAGGTCTCCATATCCTCACGGGCACTGTGCGGTTTTTCATTTACCCCCGAGCCGAGAAGCGGGAGAAGTGTGGAAATGTAATAGCCCCGGGAGGCCCTGCGCGGCTCTGGCGCTCCCCGACTTGCTGATCCGAGCGTTTGCCCGCTGCCAGCACCGTATCACATTCTGCCTGCCTAGACTCTCCAGGTGTTAGGTTGGTTTCAGAGCTCAGATTTTAGAGAGTTTTCCAAACAAGTGAATTATCCTCTGCGCATCACACCTAATTTGATATCTATCTTATTCCACTGTCGGTGAAAAATACCATCATGACCAGGTCCCTCGACCAGGCTGCAGGGATGTTAGAGATTATAAATCTTGGATTAATTTTCAACGGTCTTCACCATTCTCACCACCCCCTGAATCAAAACCAAAACTCCACCTACAGGAACCAAGTGAGGGAGGTTTGGATTGAAAGCACGAAGCAGATGCTGACTCTGTCCGGGGCCCTGGCCCTGCAGGCAAGGGGCCTAGGTGCCGACCCAGGCTGTGCCCGGGCCCTGAGGAGTGGCTGCGTGTCCGGTGCCAGCATTCGGCTGCCTCGCGGCACCCGTGACGTTCTGGTCCCACCTTGTCGCGTGCCCCCTCCCGGCCTCTGCGCACACTGTCCTCACAGGCCTCAGTGCCTCATCCTCAGATCTGGATGGAGAGACGGGGGTCACCACGCGCTGGAAGAGGCTTTAAGACAAGAGCGGCCGCAGCAAAACATGAAGAGAAACAGACCATCACGCAGCAGACAAAAAACAAAAAGTCTGGAAAAAATAACAACAAATTACTATCCTCAGGACAAGAAGAGGCGCTGCATTCGAGAGTCAGAGATGATGCCGTTAAAAAGGAACGAAGAATAGCAACCAAAAGACGCCCACCTTTTTGAAACGAAATCTAGAACAGAGACGCTGAGTAGGAGTGGGAGACACGGCTGAGTCATCTCCCACCGGCACCGGAAGAGCGGAAAGCTAGGGAATGGGCATGAAAAGGAAGTTACTCTCCATAAAGGAGCTGCTGGAGAAGAAACAGAGAAAACGTGGAGAAGGAAAATTCAGGAAATTTCCCAGAACTTTAGGATGCATGTTTCTCAGACCCAAGGAACCCAATGAACGCTCAGTGTATGGGGGGAAATCCAGAACGCTAGCGATCCAGAGAAGATTCTAAACGCTTCTAGAAAGTAAAAGGAGAGACCGCACAAGATACCGAAAATACGCAACGCGTCAAAATTCTCTACGCAATCCCAAAAGCTGGAATAAAATGGGGAAAACGTCTTAAAATGATGGCAGAAAAGCTGTTAGTTTTACTTTCTTACGAACTATTGGTTTATTTCATTGACTCGGCGGTACGGTCACACGGGCCAGTGCCCAGAGCATGAGAAGTCACACTCGGCAAGTCTGCGTCCTCTCACGTCCACTCCACGTGCGCTGCGGGGCTTTCTTCACACGGATGCAGAGAAGTCCCTCCTTCTACACGAGGGACAGCAGGCGAGCTATTTTCGTTTCCTGCACATTGCTTCTCTCACTGAACAATGCATGCTGGAAATAATTTCAAAGAATGCATAGACATCTTTGTCATTCTTTGGAGAATTATTTTTAACCTAGAAGCTAGAGTCAGCCTATCAGTCAAGTATGAGGGTAGAACAAAGTCATTTTCAGACATGCAAACGCTTAGGAAAGGCTATCAAAGGACGGAGGACGTGTTCCAGCAAAATGAGGTAGAATTTCAAGGAAGAAGACAATACGGTCTGACAGAGAAGGATGCAGCCCAACAGAACAGTGGCCAGAGGAACCCGCAGAGCTGGGCAAAGGGACACGCGAACAAGTTCTGAGAGCGCCCGGAGCAGACTGGGGGAGGGGACAGTCTGGGGGAGGGGACAGCCGGCTCCAGGGCGCTGGAGTCCCAGGAGGGAGTGAAGGCGAAATGGTAGGTCATCTGGTTTGTTGAGTGACACAGGAAATAGTATTCTGAGGGGCTCTGTTAAAAAGTTTCTGAAGAACTCAGGCACTTGGGTGGCTCAGTCGGTTGAGCGTCTGACTTCAGCTCAGGTCATGATCTCACAGTTCTTGGGTTCAAGTCCCATGTCGGGCTCTGTCTGTGCTGACAGCTCAGAACCTGGAGCCTGTCTTCGGATTCTGTGTCTCCCTCTCTCTCTGCCCCTCCCCCACTCACGCTCTGTCTCTCAAAAATAAATGAACGTACAAATAAGTTTTTTATTAATGTTTTTAATTTATTTTTGAGAGACAGAGAGAGACAGCATGAGCAGGGGAGGGTCAGAGAGAGAGGGAGATACAGAATCCGAAGCAGGCTCCAGGCTCTGAGCTAGCTGTCAGCACAGAGCCTGATGCGGGGCTCGAACCCACAAACCGTGAGATCATGACCTGAACCGAAGCTGGACGCTTAACTGACTGAGCCACCCAAGTGCCCCAAGTTTTTAAAATTATGCAAAGTTTTTGACGAACTGTAATGACAGACATGTAGACAGAAAAGCAATTGGAAAAAAAGTACAAATCATTGACTCCAGAAGAGGCAGAAAGCTGTCCAAGGACAGAAGCGTTAGCGCCTCCTGCCTGGCTCCTCAGCCACACGGCGAGTGACGTTCCTGTCACCGCCAGCCTCTATGGCTCGTGCTGAGTGAGGTCTTCTCACGAAATAGCTCGTTAGCCCCCCTAACCCCCTGTGGGAAGCGCACGAAGAACTTTCCCACCACACGTGCGGGTCACAGAGCACGTGGCAGGGCCGGCACGTGGCGGGGCCGGGACTTGAACCCGGGACTCTGACCCCAGTCACACCATCTTCTTTCATAGTCCGTGGTTCCACCATGTAGCCCCGAGCTGCATCACGACTGTGGTGTGACGGTGAGGAGGGCGGAAAGCGGGGCCCCAGCGCCCCGCCAGGAAGCCGGCACTCAGCGTCCACGCCTGGAAAATCGATCCAGTGCACACGTGTATTATTTATAGACTCGGAGCTAATCGCCACATCGCTCAGGGTCTTGTCAGGCCGTTGAGAACTTGGCCCTGATGCAGCGATACGAGAAGCCGTTGGAGAGTTTTAATTAGAGAAGTGACATGATCTGACATATTTTAAAAGGATCGCCCAGCGGCCGTGCGGAGAATGGCTTGAGAATATGGGACAGGGGAGAAACCTCTACTTCCTTAAATAAACATACAGTGTAGAAGTCGAGAGAATGTGGCAGGACGGGGCAACGGGAGGAGGGGATGGAGTCTCCCGTGAAAGGCCATGCCTGACGGCCAGGGGCCAGCTGGGGACAAGAGTCCCAGAGACAGGAAGCGGCGGCTTGACCGCAGGACGCCACGGGCAACAGGGCCTTGACCGAGCTGGGAAGTTGATCCTGGAAGTGGAGGCTGCCTGCATGCCCACCGCACCTTCCTGGTTGCTTCGGGCCAGTCACTTAGCACCTCTGGGCCTGCTTCTCTCTGTGAGAGGACATCTACTCTAAACTCTGCATCTGGGGCTCCATGTGATTATGGGGGAAGCTTCTGGAACACTGCAGGCCTCGAAGCAACCCCAGCCCCCACCTCTGCCCTCTCCGATCCTGTTCCCTGACAAGGCTCCCAATCGACAGGTCCAGCGGGAATCCGGGTCCCCTGATTTCCCACCGGGGGCCATCTCTGCATGTCACCCCCCCACACAAAACCGGTGAATCGCGAGAGTCACCCAGAAAAGGCAGAGGGACAGCTGGCTCTCTGACAGAAATAGCTCTGGGGCGGGGCCCGCGGCCATCGGTGGCCTGTAGGGCCGTCCACAGCTGAGCTCCTGGTCCCACGTCCAACCAGAGCCACCTTGCTGGGACAGCCCAAGGTCACAGGCTCGGTGTGCAACCCTGAGGGCCCAGACTTGGTGACAAAAATCCCCCTGGATGCCTGTCTTGTCACATGCCTACTGTCCCCTGGTAGCACACTGGGATGTGTGTGCGTCTCAGGCAGAAGAGCCTGGGAGGGGCTGGGGTCACTCCTCGTGGGTAGGTTAGGATTTGGGGGTCTTCCCAGTCTGTGCCGGGCCAGCCCCCAGCCCCCCCCACCCCTTCCCACTCCCTGGAAGAAGGAGGCACGACAGTGTCCCCAGTCCTAAACCACTGACAACGCTGGTGACACTGACCAGTCCGTGTCCGAAACATTTTTATCTGCTGGCCCAGTTCAGAAGGGCACCGTCACCTGGAAAAAAGGCTGAGGGCCGCAGTTCAAGTGACAGCACCCAGGCTGTAGCAACAAGGCCGCGTTCAGGGAAATGCAGGCTTGGCGTCACCTCACCTGAGGGCAGGGGACTGGAACCAGAGACTCGGGGTGTGTCAGGCCGGCTGGGCTCACCCCCGCATGGCATGACCCTGGAGGAGCCCGAGGGAGGTGAGGCACCGGCTCCAGACTGAACCCCATTTCCAGGACCCTTCTGGAAAAAACCTTGTGCGCCCAACCCCCAGCCTGGCTTGAGGCTGGAGGAGCAGAGAGGCAGGGTCCCCAAGACAAGCTGACTTAGGAAGGCTCTTTGGGACAGAAGGGGTGAGGGGGGCCCGGGCAGTAAAATACAAAGGGGGTTTAGGCTGAGAATATCCTGTATTTACAGGACTACCCAGAATGCAGCGCAGGGTTGCCCTAAGCTGGGGTCCCCAGAAGCAGAGCCCGAGGCAGGGATTTGTAAGTAGGTTCGTACCCAGGGAACACAGGCAGCAGAAGAGGGGTGGGGGGCTGCGGGAGCGGGGGCAGCAGGGGGTCTCAGAGGGAGGGTCAGCCCGGAGTTAGCTCTACCCTGAAGCAAGGGGAGGGGACATTTCACATCCTCACACCCCTTAGTCAACAGCTGCAGGCTGGGGGGGGGGTCATACCCCTCCCCCACAGCCACTCCTATGTGGCCAGGGGCACCTTTCCAGTGAAGGGACAGCTGTGAGCCTCCAAGAGCCACACTCACAGGCCAGGGAGTCCACACCACAGATAAGAGAGCTCCCAGCCCCCGCAGGCATCCTGTGCCCCAGGGACAGTCACGGAGGGGACACGGAGTGGCCGCTTTCGGGGAGATGACTCACTCAAACCTTGATTAAAGGGCCCGCAAGTCCAGTTCTAATGCGGCTTGCATGTGATTAAAAAAAAATATTTTAATGTTATTTATTTTTGAGAGACTGAGACAGATTGTGAGTGGGGGAGGGTCAGAGAGAGGGGGAGACACAGAATCCGAGGCAGCTCCAGGCTCTGAGCCATCAGCACAGAGCCCGACGCGGGGCTCGAACTCACGAACCCCAAGATCATGACCCGAGTGGAGGTCGGAAGCTCAACCCACGGAACCACCCAGGCGCCCCGGTTTCCTTTTTAAAATTTTCTGTTGCTGTGGTTCTCTTTCCGGGAGGAATAGTCGGGATTGGCCCCGGCACCGGGAGAGCAGCGGCAGAGCGCGAAGTGCGAATTCGAGAGGCAGAATGTTAAACACAGTGGGAGAGAAAAATCTATCTGCTGTCAAACCCCTTACTCCAGGGTGCCAGGAACGCTGCTCCCACCCTTGGTGGTGATGGGGGTCTCCAGGGGCTGGCTGGACCCTTCTCCCAACAGCGTCCTGCCCGGACTCCATGTCGGGGACAAGCTGCTGCTGCTGCACCGACCGTGTGTCAAAGTCACAACTCCGTGTACCGTGACCCTGACGCGGGTGAAGCCGTACGGGTCCTGCAGAAACAGGAATGTGTCGACTTCCCCTGAGTCAGGGCTCTGCTTCGGGCACGTCCCCGGAGAGTCCCAGCCCCTCTGCAGACCAGGCCCTGCCCGCCAGATCGCCTTCCTGCTTGGTGACCCTGCCGGGGGGCCTCGGGTCACCTCGGCCCAGAATGCTCCTTATTCTCTAGACGGCACATTCCTGCACGCCGGCCCACACCCACCACCCCGTCACCTTCTTACACACGTTCCGGTTTTCATTCAGGCCCTTTCACCTCCCAAAGGGTGCAGAGGCAGCCAACGTCCCCCATTTCTGGGATGGGCCTGACTGGTCCCCCCACCGTGCCCCCCACGCCCACGCACAGGGACAGGCATGGGCTGCTGAGTCAACAGTCCTGGTCACAGTTTGGCTCGGGAACAGCCAGGGGACCACGTGGGGATGTGTCATGAAAGACGCTTCTAGGTCTCAAGAGAGAGGCTGGGTGTGCTCACGGGGGGCGGGGGTGTGCAGTCTGGGAACAAGGCAACCAGTCCGCCAGGAGCCAGTGAGCCTGGAGATGAGGCCGTCTGGAGGAGGACAGCCCCGACACAAGGTGCCGGGGAGAGAAGGGGCCGCTGGTGGGGCCGGCCAGGAGTCCCTACCCCAGCCAGTACGTTTCCTGCAAGGGCCAGTCCAGGTCAGGGGTTCTGTCACTTTAAGAAAAAACTCAAAATGCCACTTCCTCCAGGAAGCCGCCTCTGATTGCCATTCCCAGTCCTATCTCAACCGGAACTCTCTCAGTTCCACACTTTCAGGGCACAACACCCTGCCCTCTCAGCATCAGCTCTCTTCCTGTCTTCTGTCACAGTTACTGATCTACAGGCCACACCCCTTTCGGACCTAACTCTTCGTGGGCGATCCTCCTCAGGTCCATCCCTGCGTCCCACTCTCCTGAATCAATGAGCAGATAAGAAGGCACCAAACTTAGGACAATTTTGTTGATTTTTATAAGAAGTCTCAAGAATTCCGTGGTGAACAGCTACTTGCCATTTGAATGGTGGTTTTGATTTTCACAGCTGGACGCTATCAATGTGTAGGGACACATAAAACGTTGCGCCTGCCCCTCCCCCACCGTTACAGGGCTCGCCCCTTAGCACTTGGAGCAGCCGGATCTGTGGCTGGTTTTCACAGCAGGCTCGGTGGGGGGATCTCACATTTACCCCGTTACTCTGCCTGCGTGCCGCTCCTTCTCTCCTGACAGCCAAAGCCGACTTCCTCTCCCCATTTCAGAGACAAGAAGACAGAGGCTGAAAGGGGTGGAGTAACTCTCTTCCCTGGATTCCCACAGGTCCTCTGCGGTCTCACAGCCCAGGACTGACTCCCAAGTCTGAATCTGTCCCTGTCACCTGCGTCTCCCCGGGTGGGGGGCAGGCCCTCGGGCTCCCGTCCTCGGGGCCTCAAGGATGTCAACCCAGGGAGCACCCCCAGCCTTTCGTTCCAACCCAGAGCAGCAGAAAGGAGGCCGACTTAGCGAGCGCTCAGTCTTCTGCTCCTTTGTCCACAAGCAGCACGGGAAGACAAGGCCATCGTCCCCTCTGGCTTCCCCGAGAACACTTGCTTGGTCTTCCGGTCAAATACATACATAAGCGACTGTTCCCACTGCGGCGGGGATCATGTTCAAGCTCCTACTTTTAGCCAATGTCTTTATTTAGCCAAATGTACTTTAAGTTCCCAGAACTTCCTTTGTTAATTAATGCAACACACTCAGAAGCATGTACTGCACGCCCGAGTCTATGCGGAGCTCTGGGCTCCGTCAGTGAGGAAGGCACAGCCTGCCTGCGTGTCACCTCCTCCAGGGTGAACACACTGCGCTGAGGCCCAGGGACACCCCCCCCCCCCCCCCGCCAGGTGTAGAGGGCAGAGCTAGAGGAGCTCGGTGGAGGGGGGAGACTTCCCCCTGGGGGGATCTGGGAAGTCTCAGAGGGGACACAAATCGAAGTGGGTTTTAAGGGATGAATAGGAGTTTGCCTGGAAAGCCCTGTTATCCAAAGTCTATCCATTTCATATTCAACAAATACTGATCGACAGTCACGTAGGTGCCCATGAACGCCACATGGAGTATTTGGGACTGAAAACCCCTCAGGACGGGCTGTAGAGCAGACCTCGGTAAACAGCTGGTGGGGACAATGACGGCCCACAGCCTGAATGGCATGGGAGCTTTCCCACGTGAGGCCAGAGCTGTGCAGACAGCTCCGCATCATAACCAACCTGGCGGAAAGGAGCAGTGAGGAGGGATGCGCTGTATCTGCGCGCACGTTCTTTAGAGTTCACAGTTACATGGGACACGACTCCCGAGTACACAGGGAGCCAGGACCAAGATCAAGCTTCCTTTGTCGCCAGGGCCAAGGGAACGGGCTCCCCTTCCCCAGGGAGGTGCCACAGGCCAATCTGCTGTGCAACTCTCCAATGTCATGGCTAGGCGAACCTCAAGGTTGGCTCCCTGGGGGGAGGGGCACCGGCACTGGGAGGCACAGGGCGCTCCCTTAATCCGCCACACTCAGAGCTCATCCCCGCGGTCGGATACACCGCCCAGGAAACTTGGAGGAGGAAAACCGCTCGGCGCCCCTGGACCCGTTTCCGGGCTCAGTCCTGAAACAAGATTCGCGGGGGCCCGAGCGCGTGCCCACGCTGCACCTGCGCGAGGATCCGTGACCGGTGGTCACAGGCATGAGCCAGGCCACTTCGCCGGGGCCGCGTGGCCTCCGGGGACCATCCACCGGCGTCCGGGGTCGGCCTACTCCACCCCCCGATGCTGCGCGGCAAAGCGGGGCGCTGGCTCCCCGGCCCCGCGGCCCGGCGGTGGGGGTGGGGGCTGAAACGCCCGCCGCTGCTCGGCTCCCCGAGGGGGACTGCGGGCCTGGGGGGGCCGGCCTTGGGGGAGGGGGCGCCGTCGCCGGCCTGTCCCCGCGCCGAGGTCCCGCGCCCCCGCCCGCGCCGCTGGCGCACCGACCGAGCGACAACCGACCGATGCGCGACCCACACGCGACCGCCGCCGCTGCGCCCCCCGCCGCCCCCGCCCCGCCCGCGCGCCCCCGCCGCCCACCTCGCGCGCGATCTGGTTCAGCGCGTCGTCCTCCGCCGTCAGCCGCTCCCGGTTGGGGAGCCGCTTGCGCCCCGAGCCCTGCGTGCCCATGTCCATCGGCCGCGCCGCCCGCCGCCGCCGCCGCTCGCGCCCCTCTCGGGCCGGCCGCTCCGCCCCTCCCTCCGCCGCGGCGTCATGGCGTCAGCGGGCGCGGGCCGGGGACGCGGGGACACGCCGGAGGGGGGGCGCGGGGACACGCTGGACTGGAGTGGGGACACGGGGGCCGGGGCGCGGGGACCCGCCGGAGGGGGGGCGCGGGGGCTGGGGGCGCGGGGACACGCTGGACTGGAGTGGGGACACGGGGGCCGGGGCGCGGGGACCCGCCGGAGGGGGGGCGCGGGGGCTGGGGGCGCGGGGACACGCTGGACTGGAGTGGGAACACGGGGGCCGGGGGCGCGGGGACACGCCAGAGGTGGGGAGGGGGCCGGGGATGCGGGGACATGCCGGAGGGGGAGAAACAGAGGCCGGGGCTCCAGGGACCTGCGGGGATGCCAGGGGCCCGGGGACCTGGCACGAGGACCTGTGGGGACCCCACGTGGGCCGGGGGCCGGGATGCTCTTGGATGCCGAGCATGGAGACAAGCGGAGGTTTGGAATGGATGGCTGGGGGTGGCCGGCACAAGGACGCAGAGGTGACGCCGCCGTTGGGTAGAGGGGGTGAGGGACCACGAAGGGTTCCGAGGCAGCGGGAGGCCCTGGGCCCCAGCGGCACTGGAGGGTGGGCCCGCTGGTAGTCTGTGATCAGGGGCAGGCGGTGGGGCTGAGTTGGGGAGGAAGGGGGTAGCAGAGAAGGGTTTTGGGGCAGAGGAGTGCAGGGGCAGGGTGGGGAGGGGCGCCCCGTCCGGCAGTCACAGGCGGGATAACTGGCAGGCCCTGGGGTGGGGCCCAGGGGCACCCAGGTCCCGCTTGCTGCTACCAGGCCGTGACCTTGGCGGGGCTCCTGAGCCTCGCAGCACTTTCAGGATCCGGGAGTTGACGTATGCGATTCCTTCACATGCGTGTCCTCTGTGACTTCCCCCTTCACTCCGAGTCCCCCGCTGTTGACAAAGGAGGGAACTTCCTGAGCCTTACCTTCCAGGCTCTAAAGACGGATGTTAAGAATCTCCGCCCGGAGAATCAGAGAAGGGTTTACAAAGCCATTGCCTTCTCGTGCGCGTAATGATGCCGTAACTGTTAGCTGTCCGTACTGCCTCAGGAAAGAAAGGGCGAGTATGTCTGCACGTTTGGGTGGGGGAGAGGTCTCCACGGGGCCTGGGAAGAATGGGAGGGAGGGGCCGGCCTGCAGTCACCTGCGTCCCTCCCCCACCCGGAGCCCCGCAGGTAGGTACAGTTAACATTTGGGTACATTTGGCATATTTTGGTGTATTTGGTGACGGACCGGGTCGGTTTGGGTCCTTGAAGTAACTTGGAAGCGGGATGCAGCAGGGAACAGAAAGGGGACCCTGCAATGGCAGGAAAGCCGGTGAGGTCCCCTTGCTGGGCAAAGGAGGAGTGGGGGACTGGACCCGGGTGCTCAGGACATCTGAGTGCACAAGGCAGGTGCTAGGGCCATGACCTGTTCTTTACTGTTATTCCCAGACCTGCGCTCGCCGGACGCACTGTAGGCCCTGAGCAGGTGTGTGTTGGTCGGTCCTCCTGGGCGGCATCACACCACGCAGGGCCCCACACACCTCAGGGGGCGCGAACCTGCTTGGAGGAGACTGTTTCTGCCGTGCCCTCAGCCCCGCCGGCGGTGGCTCTCCGCTCCCCGAGCCCGCGACGCGTTGCGATGACTTGGTGTCTTTCCCAGGCTGGTGTACCTCCCCCTGTCTGCTCCTTCATTCTCGCCTGCTGCCCGGCAGGTGCTGTGCTGGAGGCTGGGGTGCGGCCGGCGAGGACACAGACGTGGACTCACGTGTGTCTGAGGGACCCGGAACTCCTTATCTGAAGCCACATTAAGGCTTCCTACGTCTCCTTTCTAGAGGGAGTCTTCCCAGCGCCCCAGGGCTGCCCCTCCCCTACTCTCCTCACCATTCTTCACCAGAACTCTGAGCCTTTTTTTATCGCATCACTTAAATTCTTCTGTCACAGCCTGCTGACCACGAGGGGGGCAGGGACAGACCGTGTTGCACGCATCTTCCTGTCCACACTGGGGATTGGATGTGCTGCTGGTTCAATCCGACTGGGAGCGTATGGCCAAGCTCGGGGGCACTGAGCCTAGTTCCCACCTCTCCCACTTTATTGTCCCGATTGGCTTTTGCCCAGAGACAGAGGACTCCCCATCTTGGACTGGTCGAGAGGGGTTTCTGCAGAGTCCCAGGCCCTGGACGGTGTTCGTAGACTCTGGGGTGAATCCCGTCCCCCACCTCTCCTCCTCATCCTCCCCACCCCCGCTCTTGAGAAAGAGCCACCTTTTGGGAACCTTCTGAACAAATGTTGCTGGTCCTCCATCCTGGGATGTCATGACCTCCCAGACCGGAGTCCACGCGCTTGTTCCAGGGCTCTGGCGATGTCACTTTAGAATCAGTTGGTTTTCTTTTTACCTTTTCTTAAAATTTTTTTAATGTTTATTTTTGAGAGAGAGAGAGAGAGAGAGAGAGAGAGAGAAAATGAGTAAGAGAGGGTCAGAGAGAGAGGGAGACACAGAATCTGCATCAGGCTCCAGCTCCAAGCTGTTAGCACAGAGCCTGACATGGGGCTCAAACCCACAAACCGTGAGATCATGACCTGTGTTGAAGTGGAAATGCTCCTGCCGGCTTTACCACAGTGGGGGCAGCCCACGTGAGAAGGTATTTCAGGGCTTGACACACAGGCAATCAATACATGGTCCCCTCAGCTCCTGGGTCCAGAACGAATGGTGGGCAGCAACTTGTGCCCAGCATGGCGGGGCAGGAGCAGCCCTGGGGAGATTAAGGGTCCCCCTGTTCTCAGGGTGCTCCTCAGAAGGAGAGAGACGACCAGGCTGTGCCCCAGACTCGCTAAGAAGCTGAGGCTTTCTCTCAGCCCTGGACCGTCGGCCTCTCATGCTCCGTCATCGGGGAGCCTGTTTCTGCCTAGAAGGTGAATTCTCCGCAGTTGGGCCGTTACGGTCACCGAACCCTCCTGGCAACGCCGTTCCTGTGTTCCTGCTCCGGGCGATCTCCCCGCCCCGGTGCAGAGGCCCTTCACAAGGAAACAGATGCCACCTTCAGAAGGGTCCGTGGCACAGTGCCCGCGGCCAGGGCAGCTCTGGGAGCGGCACAACACAGCGGAGCCCGCAGGGAACCCCCATTCTGGGCACAGGGTTGCCTTTGTCTGGGGCCTCATTAGGCAGGCCTGTGGGCTGCCTGGAGGAGGACTTTAATGAGCCCCGGCCTCCGGACGCGGCATCCAGCCCCCAGGGCCCTCCGTGGGAGCTCACGGCTGAGCAGTGACTCACTCGGCTCTGCTGAGCAAGACTTGCCTGTGGTTATGCCCCAAATTCTTTTGCTTGGATTCCTGCCTTGCTCTTCCAGTGAACATGGGACAGAATGAGCTCACAGCTAGAGAAAGGCTGGGGGAGGATCCCAGCCCCTGACAGGGAGGACTGGGCTTGGAGCCGAACTCCGGCTTGGAAGGGAGGCTGGCTGGGCTCAGGAACTACGTCCCATCCCCGGAGCCAGCTGGCTGGTCTCCAGGGGCCGCTGGCCTTGGTCTGGTTCCTCACTCAGCAGTCCGGACACAGCATATCCGAAGTAGAACCCTGGACCCGTACCTGCTTCCAACCCAATGTGGCCATTTCCAGTTACTCTTCCGTGTCTCTTGGACTCCTCCCCCCCTCACCCTCCCAGGCTCAGATTTGCCCCTTCCTTCTTCTCTGATGGTTTCCATCCCGCTTCTGCACCTCTGCTGACACTTTACGGTCTGTCTGTACGTGGGCCAATCTGATCTCACGTGTGGATTACTTGCCGGGAATCGTTTCTCGGACTCAGGGTCTCCAGGGTGGGGTGCACAAGATAGTCCATTGAGATACAGGAAGAATATACTAGAACTTCTATAGATATGTATTTTTAATGTTTATTTATCTTTGAGAGAGAGAGAGAGAGGAAAAATATGAGCAGGGGAGAGACAGAGAGAGAGGGAGGGAGACAGAGAATCCCAAGCAGGCTCCACGCTGTTAGCACAGAGCCTGACACGGGGCTCAATTCCATAAACCCGTGAGATCATGACCTGAGCCAAAGTCAAGAGTCAGACACTTAACCAACTGAGCCACGCAGGCGCCCCGATAAATATGTTTTTTTAACTAAAAATAAAAATGTTATGTTTCAAATACTAATTTGATTTTATGGCTCACCTGAATGAAGAGCCCCTAGATATTAATATTTGATCATAACCTCACTTTAAGTGGCCACATGCTGTCAAGTGCTGGTGGTGGCGTTCTCTCCCCACAGGGTAACTTTCAGGGTACTTTGATGTATTTGTGTTCCCAAGGTGAAATGGGTTTATGGATTACAAAACCTCATTTTAACGAAAACTCAAGAGTAATCAGTGCCTTCAAAGGATTTACAAGATTCTTCAAAAAATAGGGGCACCTGGGGGGCTCAGTCTGTTGAGCGTCCGACTTCGGCTCAGGTCACGACCTCACGGTTCATGGGTTCGAGCCCTGCGTCAGGCTCTGTGCTGACAGCTAGCTCGGAGCCTGGAGGCTTCTTTGGATTCTGTCTGTCTGTCTCTCTCAAAAATAAAACATTAGAAAAAAATTTTTTTAAATCTTCCCAAATCACAAACAAATAAGAAAATGAGTTACATGTTTCTTACTCCAAACAGAAGCTGTTCATGGGCTTCAATATAAGGTTCTTAGATACGATGGGAATAATTAGTCATTATCAGAAACAGCGTGAAACATGAATTTACATTTCCTATTAGTAATGATTAGCTTCATTTTTAAGTGATATTGTTCCTTGATTTACGAACTAATGATGATAGATTATGAATGGAATTTAGACATTAAAAAGATATAAATATATTTATATTTAATGATTGAGTTCATGGTAAAAAAAAAAAAACCTAGGTTCTAAACAGGTAAGTCTTAAGTTGGGGGGGGGGGAATGTGAACTCCTTTGAGAATCGGATGACAGCTGGATTCCTATACTTCCCGCCCAGGGCATATGAAGAGGAAATTTGAGTACAATTTTATTTTATTTAAAAAATTTTTTTATATTTATTTATTTTTGAGAGAGTGTGAACGGGGGAGGGGCAGAGAGAGAAAGAGACACAGACTCCGAGGCAGGCTCCAGGCTCTGAGCTAGCGGTCAGCTAAGAGCCAGACGCGGGGCTCGAACCCAGAACCACGAGATCGTGACCAGAGCCGAAGTCGGACACTCAACCGACTGAGCCCTGCAGGCGGCCCTGAGTACAATTTTAAGGATGATACTTAGAAGTTGTCCTGGGCCATCTGACCCCCGTTCTATTCTGTCCCGATTCGATCCGTTCTCCCTACTAGAGCAGAATAATCCTCCAAAATACCCTTGTTGTGTGTGTTGTGCACTGCAGACCCCACGAGGGTCCTCGCAGGCGCGAAGTGTGTCACAGCTAACGTATGACTGCGGAGGGTTGGAATGCCGAAGTTCGTGGAATGGTCTGCTCTAAGTGATGTTACCACAGTGCTGTTGTCCTCACCGAGTGGGACCCAGTGGCAGGAAGTCTGCACAAACGCCCCTTGGGAGGAGGAGGTCACGCCTGGATAATTACATGCGGGGGCGGGGGGGGGGGTCGGCTCTGGGAGGAAGCGGAGGGTGGCTGTCCTCCCGGGCATAGCGCCAGCTCCTTAGCCAGCCCCGCGAGCAGCTCTGCCCCGAGAGTGTTCCGGAAGTCTGGGACCAAGGTTGCCTTGTATAGCCGGAGCGCCTTGTCCAGGGTCGCGGGCCCGTGGGAGCTAAGAAAACGGTTCTGGCCTGACGGTGTAAAGAGCCCTCTCCCACGCGGCCGGATAAGAGGAGAAGACCGATTTCCTTTCTACTCCTGGAAAAGCAGCACTGTAGATGCTTAGTGACTCCGTTTTCTCCTAGCATGGGGTTTATTAATTCCGATTCAGTTGGTTTTAAAAACAGGCGTCAGAGGACGTTTAGCTCCTAGCAATGGAGACTCCGCTCAGGTCAAACTGACCTTCCTGCCGACAACAATTACAAACTTCCAACAAAGTAGAAAAATCGGTCATTCTCAGGCACGGGAGAGTAATCCCCGCAGAGACTGGAGAGGTTTCAACCTTGAAGTAAGGGACGTGAAAGAAGTGGCCACACTCCCCAGAGGACCTCCTCGGGCTTCAGGGTGCCCTGGGGACAGAACTGAAGACCGGCCGGCCTGGGGAGCGAGGGGCAGGGGCCACAGGCACAGTGGGGAGCTTGGTGAGGAAGCGCCAGAGAAGCGGCTGCGCAGAGGACTGAGCCTCCGGGTCTGCGTGCTGACTTACATGGAACCTGCAGCCGGTCCTGAAGGAGGTGTGTGAGGTGCGGCTCCGGGACACCCCGGGAGGAAGCGACAGCTGACGGCCTGAGTCGAGCAGTTTCTGCGGCCGCCTAGTGCTGGGAGGTGAGGTAGGAATTCAAGTCCTACAGAGACGGAGGGACATGCAAATGCCTGGAGCCTTTCACCGACACCCCTGAAGGACTGCCCCTCAGCAGTAGGACCGCATTCCAGGACTAAGGACTATGACAGGAAAATAAAACGAACATGCTGGAGCAATGCCTAGAACGGAGTCTCAGCACATCAAGGCTATTCGTGGGGTCGAGGTAATGGCCTGCTGGCACCGAATTCAGGGCTCTTCAGAGGAAGAGCATAGCATCCAGGGTCCCTGGTGGTACTGCCCATGGTGCCCAGCGCAAATGAAAAATTACTAGATATGAGAGGAAGCAGGAAAATGAGACTGATGGTCAAGAGGAAGAATAACTAGTCAGAAGGGACTCGCAGGTGACCCAGATGATGGAATCAGCAGACGAGTCATGTAAAATAACCACGAGGAAGATGGATATAATGGATGAAGTGAGAGGGAACTTCCGGAAGGATTTGGGAATGCTAAAAATAAACCAAATAGAAATTGTTGGACTGGAAAGTACAATATTTGCAATTAAAGATTCATTGAATAGTATTAAAAATAGATGGGATAATGTAGAAGATGGATATGGAACTGGCAGAATGGTCAATAAAATTACCCAAACTGAGGGACAGAAAGAAAAAAAATATTAAAAAACAGGTCTCAGAGTCAGACCACCCCAGTGGTCAACTCATTTTTGACAAAGGCACCATGATAATTCAATGGAGAAAGGAAAGTCCTTTTTTAGTAAATGGGGCTGGAGCTCCTGGGTATCTGTAGGCAAAACAAAGCTCAACTCTTACCCCACAGTACGCACATAACAAATCGTAGTGGATTCCAGACCTAACCTGAAAAGCCGAATCTATAAAATTCTTAGGAGAAAAATGGAGGAGCGTATCTTTGAGATCTTGGGGTGGGCAAACATTTCTTAGGTAGTACACAAAAGGCAATAATCATCAAATACAAAACTGATAAATGGGATTTCATCAAAAATCAAATATTTCTGCTTATTTAAAAATTCACTTATGAAAATTAAGAACAAGCCCCAGCCTGCTAGGAAATATCCACAATGCATAGATTGGACAGAGCACTTCTGTCCAGAATATATAAAGATTTCCTACAAATCAATAAGAAAAATATAAGTGAGTCCTTGAAATAATAGGCAAAAATTGTAGAAGACTGTATGGAGGTTTCTCAAAATAGAACTACTCTATGATCAGTAGCCGCATGACTGGGTATTTACCCAAAGAATACAAAACACTCGTTCGAAGGGCTACACGCACCCCTATGTTTACTGCAGCCTTGTTTACAATAGCCAAACCATGGAAAGAGCCCAAATGTCCACTGACTGATGAATGGATAAAGAAGACGTGGCATACATATGTGCAATGGAATACTACTCGGCGATCAAAAAAAATGAAATCTTACCATTTGCAACAACATGGCTGGAGCTAGAGAGTATTATGCTAAGTGAAGTCAGTCAGAGAAAGACAAACACCATGTGATCTCACTCATAAGTGGACTTTAAGAAACAAAACAGATGAGCAAAGAAAATAGAGAGAGAGAGAGAGAGAGAGAGAGAGAGAAACCAAGAAGCAGACTCTTAACTATAGTTAAGAGGGGGTGGGGATGGAGGACCTAGGGATGAAGATTAAAGACTTTACTTTCATGATGAAAAAAATAAAAAAAATAGTTTTAAAAATAAAATAAATAATGGGCAAGGGATTTTTAGATTTGCACAGGCCCCTCACTTCAGAACATGAACAAGTGACCAGAAACTAGACAGAGAGGTATTGAGCTGCCTTATCACCAGGGATATGCAAAATAAACCAATGTCCACCTCGCACTCACTGGAAGGTCCGCGGTGGAAAGATCTGGCGAGAGGAAGCGTGGGGGGGACTGAGCACGTGGACCTCTGGCACGCTCTTGGTGGGAGTGGATAGTTGTACAGTCGCTTCGGAACGCTGTTCTTAGACACATAGCCTGCTCTGTGATCCGGTCACTCAGCGCTCAGTGTTTGTCCAAGGGAGATGAAAACATGTCCGCAAAGAGACGTGTTCCAGAATATTCCTGATAGTCCAAAGCTGAAAGCCAGCCCAGCGCCCGCCAGCAGGTGACTAGAGAAGCACACGGGAGTTACAGAGGTGACGGCACTGAGCAGTGGAAGCTGACAGACCGCAGGCAACAACGTGGGTGACTCCCCAAAACATTACGTTGCGTGAAAGACGCCAGACACGAAAACATTGATCCCATTGCTGTGATGTTCTAGAACCGCAAAGCTGAGCTCCGGGGCTAGAAGTCAGAACAGTGATTGCTGTCTGAGGGGTGGGATGGATTGACGACAAAGTGGCACACGGGGCCCTTCTGGGGGCGGCGGCCAGGTCATGTACCTTCCGTGAGGTGGTGGCTCGAAGGGGCACCAACGGTCCGGGTCCGGATGTCAGACCTGCAGATTTCAAACGGGGACAGTCCCGGAAAAGCTGGAGCCAGGTGGTCACCCCTCCCCCCATGACAGGCACGTATACATTTGTCATCAAATTTCTGCACACACATTTACATGCACATAGAAACACATCTATGCTTAAAATTCGTGCATCTTATTATGTGTAAATTATACTTCAATGAAAAAAGGGTGTTTTAAAAAGGAAAACAACCAAACCAATGAACACGGAAACTGACAACAGAAGAGAACATCTGCCCTTTGATGTCGGCTCAGACTGGGTTCCAGTGCGATGACTTCGCCCGTGCACATCACCTCCTTCAGGGCCGGGAGTGCTGGCTAAACAAGGGGACGGTTGGTGTCCAGCCTACTTGACACCCGTTTTGGGGAGAGTTTAGGAGCCCAGATAGCTCCTTCTGTTTCTTTCCTACCGTTAGCTGCGGGGTCTCTCCCCATGGCACATAGTTCTGCTGCAGAAGGACCCCTGGTAACGTCAGGATGCCCAGATAAGCTGGTGATTTGCCCGCGGTGTAGGCTGGCTTGTGGAACCTGCCATGAAATGAATCTTAGACCTCCCCCCCCCCCCCCCCCCGCCTCCCTCCAATGAGCCGATCGATCCCTGTTGGCTGAGGCAAGCCAGGGTGTTCGGGGCTGTGTTTGGATTCGCTGCTGTGTGCCGTTGGCACTACGTGTGCAGCCTGATGGGCTGTACGTGCCCGCACTTCAGGGTGGCGCTGTGAGGGCGACGTCACTGTGCCCCTCCGGGCCCTCCGCTCCTCACACATGCCCTTAGCCAGTGCGCCTTCCCCTCCGAGGATCACTGTATTCCTGAGCCCGACGCCGTCCTTATCAATTACCCCCCCAGCCTCCAGAGCGGAAATTGAGCACAGCTGTTTCAGCTCTTTTTCATTATTGCGAGATGATGATCGCCGTATTTTTGGCAGTGGCTTTCAAAGCACGCCGTGTCCTCAATTTGCCAGTTTTTAAACCGTACAAACATCTCATCAAGTTTTTGTGATGCTGAATAATGCTCTGAGGACTTTCTACTGAAAAAAAAAGTGGCCATGCCTGCACTTGCAGACAGCGCTGAGCAACTGAAACCGTTCTGGAGGAGTCTGCATTCCGCTGGGTCTCGCTCCCCGCGGTCACAGCGCTCCGGGCTCTGGGCCAAGGCGAGGACTCTCCCACCGGCACCCAATCTATTTTAGGATCATCAGAGAAAAATAGTTTGCCACTTACTCATCTGCATCCGGTGCTCAAGGTGAATTCTTTGCCTCCATTTCCCCAGACAAAGAACAGCTTATAAAATCCGGCTCTGTTTCGAGCAGAACAAAGATGATAAGGTTTTCTTCCTGGGAAACATTTTCCTTACTCACAGTGAAGTGCAATCAACCACGCGAGATGGGGTCCTCGCAACGATCCCCTGCACACGGCTTGGGGGAGCCCAGGGCCCACGACGCGGGTGCGGCGGAGAACCCATTGCATGCACTGCGTGCGCGGGAGAGACGAGGAAAGAGTCAGACCCGCTTCCTGTCCTCAGCGGCTCTCAGGGCAGCAGAAGGGGCTCAGGCACGAGTCAGGTACATCACCACCCTGCTCCAATGCAGCGTCTCACTGGAAAATCAGGAAGGTCACCTGCTTCGTGGGTGCGTATGATTTATTCCCGCAGGAGGAGACCGGAGCCCAGGAAGGCCCGGGCAGGGAAGCTGTGCACCGCTGCCTTCCTGTGCCCTGGGCCTCACGGCCCTGATTTCACTGCCCCAAGGAAGAGAGTGTTAGGCTATGAAGGGGAGCGACTTCTGCCACCCCCCGAGGGCCTCTTTGGAATGAGGGTTATTCTGAGCTGATTATTTTAAGAAACAGGAGACACAGAAACAGGGTAGCAGTTGCTCTTTTGTTAATTTGCACGTGCACGGTCCGTTCTGGGCGTGGGGGCGGCGCCCTCTGTACCACGAAGAGAAGATGACTCTCCACCGTGAGCAACTGCGGTCCGTGGAGAAGGCGCCACTCACATCTGCACAACCTTATCCTGCTTTCCCCGTAGCCTCCCCGTAACTCGACCCTTTCTGCCTTCTGTCTCTCGCTGAAGATGGTATTTCAGGCAGTGGCTTGCGCCATTTTTTTCTGGGTGTCTCCCACGGTTGCATGTTAATGAACTTGTTTGTTTTTCTCTTGTCATTCTGTCTTCTCACAGGGCTCTCAGCCAAGAACTCAGAAGGGTAGGGGGAAAGTTTTTGTTTCTCCCCCACAACCATCTCTGTCCTCTCTGGAAACACAGTCCTGTCTCTCTGAGAAGGGGACTCAGGATCTTGGCTCAGCACCAGACCTTAGCTATTGATCAGGCCACCGGGGCTTGAGACACAGCTCCCACGAGGGAGGAGGGCCTCTGGCCTTGGGGAGGAGAGCTGGGGTGGGCGGGGCAGGGACTGGACGAGGGACGGGCCAGGCTGATCCTCCAGAGGGGACAAAGCCATGTCAGCGCCTGAGAGAGGCGAGCAAACGAGAGACCGTCCAGACCCCACATCTGCAGGTACGTGTGTGCACTCCCGTGTGTGTGTGCGTTTGCACACATGCACAAGCAGGGTGCATCAATAACTTTCTGCTTCCCAGTCTTGGGTAAGAGCTTGCTTTTGCCTTTCCGGGTGATTGATGAATAGATTGGGGAGGGGACTGTCAGCATGCAGGGACCCGAATTATTTCCGTTCTTAAAGGACATGTGTCTTTCTGGGGCGCCTGGGTGGCTCGGTCGGTTAAGCGTCCGACTTCAGCTCAGGTCACAATCTCACGGTTCGTGGGTTCAAGCCCTGCATCAGGCTCCGTGCTGACAGCTAGCTCAGAGCCTGGAGCCTGTCTTCGGATTCTGTGTCTCCCTCTCTCTGACCTTCCCCTGCTCACATTTTTTTCTCTCTCTCTCAAAAACAAATAAAAACATTTAAAAAAATTTTTAAAAAGGACATGTTTTTCATTTATTCACTTACGTGGCCATTTAACTCTGCTGGGTCTTCTTGAGGTGGGAAGCCAGGCTCTTTCTTTTGTTCCCACCTTCCCCCCCCCCCCCCCCCCCCCCCCGTGCACATGGTCACTCACCAGGTCAGCAACTATGTACAGAAGGTCATCTGGGAATAAGGCAGAGGGGTAGCCTCCCTCGGTGGGGTCCAAAGGGAAGCAGAGCCTCTCCCGGCATCCTTGAAGACCGTCTTTGTCACTATTGATGGTGGCACTTCCTGTGGCCGTTGGGGCTTTACGGTTCCCGGTCCTGGCGTAAAGAGCCTTCCTCTGTGGAATCGCACCCCAGCCTCTGCTTTTTGTTCTGCCCCCGGGAAGGTGTCTCCTGCCTCCTGCCACATTCTGGGCAGGAAAGCCGTCTACTCGGGGCCACAGTACACAGGAGACCTCTTCACCGCAAACCCGGAGAGAAAGAAAGGTCTGGAACGGACCAGGTAGCTGACTTCCCTTGTTTGGCTTCCAAGCAGCATTTCTTCCAGTGCTTTCTGCACTTCTGGCCGGGGAGGGGGGCACTGAGTGCTTTGGGGGATGCAGACAGTCCTTCACGCTTTCAGGGATTCACCATATACTGTTATGGCAACCCTGGACTTTGTATTATTATTTACTTTTGTGAAGTTCTCTTTGGCCTTCTAAATCCAGACCAGGCTTCCTGAGGGCATTTCTGCGTGGCTTCAGGGCTCTCTGCCACGGTTCCGGGGGCACGGGAAGGTCTTTGATAAATTCTTAATGAAAGACAGATTTTGAGATCTGGGCAGAAGCAATGATGTGCTCACTGCAGGCTGTGTTGGTCAGACTCCTCTTGGGGGTTGGTCTGGTTCCGGGAGTAAGTTTATGTGGGGCATGGACAGAGTGTCCCAAAGGGCAGGTGGGGGGGGTTGGTGACGCGGAGAGGCGGAGCTGAGCGGGTCGCTGGGAGAGTGGCAGGCGTGGGTGCGGGTCCCTCATGCAGCAAGGCCGTTTTCAGCGCTGGGGCCTGAGGGGCACACAGAGCGTGCCCAGGAGCACCCCGCGCAGGCGCCGACTCTAGGTCGGTGGGCTCCCCCCAGCACGTGCTCCCTTCCCGCCTGTCCCAGGGCTAATGGCAGTTCACGAGAGGTGCACTTGGGATCCAGTAACTGTGGGGTGCGCACAACTCCCTCGTGGGACTCCTCAGGCAAATGGGGTTGTGCATCGACGCCCCAAGAAGAGATTGCAGGGAACGGTCATTCCACACACAGCCGGCCATACAGCGCTGGTCCTGGACTCGTCACACAGGTCTAGAATTCGCCGAGCCCACTCCCGGAGATGACAGAGTACAGGGTCTGTTGGACAAGGCGTCGGTCTGGGGCAGCTTCAAGACTGCCACAGAGGGACAGCCCCCACGCCGTCACCCCACCTGGAGTTTCTGTGGCTGAGTGAGTCCACGTGGGCTGCTATAGCAGAGCACCACCTTCATTTCTCACAGTGCTGGAGGCTGCAGAGTCCAAGGTCAAGGTCCTGGGGGCTGGAGGCCCACCACTTCCTGGTTCAAGGGCCCACTGTGTCCTGGGTGGTGGGAGGGACCGAAGTCTCTCTGGGGTTTCTTTTACAAGGACACTAATCCCATTCACGAGGACTCGCCCTCAGCCCTCACGCCTAATCTGCCCCCCCCCCCCCAAGGCGAAGGCGAAGGCGCCACTTCCGAATACCATCAGCCAGCTGGGGGTGGGAGGGGGGGATGGGAGGGGCTGGGGTTTCAATCCATGGAATTTGCAGGGACGCATGAGTCGCTTTCGGAATAGCCACCAGGTGTCTGTCCTCTCTGGAATCGGGATGCATTTTAGGTACATTTGCCCTGAGAGGTTGAAACAGCATAAAACCAGATTGGCTGTCACGTTTTAGAGTCTGTTGGCCGCGCGTAGCTTCAGTAACAATTATTACGTGATGATCGTTCAGGTAACAGCCATCCTCCGAGGACGGTCTGTCCCTGCTCACAAGGAACCAACCCATTTTTGCTCAGACGTTTGTTCACATTCCCCCACCCCCACCTCCCCCCCTCGCTCCCCCCACAGTCCATGGGTCCTGGGGGTGGGAGTGTGGGGTGGAGGCTGAGTGACCGACAGCCGGGCAGGGCTGCCCCCGCCCCCCCAGATCCGAGAGCTGCTGTGAGCACAGAGAGGCAGGGATGCCGATGGATTCCCAGCCCTGAGCTTCAAGGAGCAGCCTCGGTGGACGTCTAATGAAACCCTTCTAGTCCTGGGAGCTCGAGTTAACTTCGTAAGTTGCAGCCAAAAGAATGTTTTCAAAATACGCTGGAGACAGTGAGGGAGCCTGGGTCCCCTGCCCCTCTCTGGCATCTGGTGGCAGCTCGGCGTCCTCTGGCTTCTAGAAGCGTCTCCTCCATCTTGGCCTGACTCCCCTTTTCACAAGGACACCTGTCCTGCTGGAGGAGGTCCCACTGTGATGACCTCGCTTTAACCCGATCACCACTCCTCAGCCTCTATGTCCAAATGAGGCCACACGCCGGGGTTCTGGGCGCTAGGACTCCAGCGTATGAACTCCGGGGGAGGCGCTATCCGGCTCGCACCACCGTGGGGGTCATAAATACTCCCAAGACTCTCAGCCAGCGTGCTTCCGGGTAGGTCTGCCTCTGTGAAAAGCGAGCCGGGCATTTGCTCAGGCTCAGTCCTTTGGGGCTTCCTGGACCAAGAAGAGGTTTTTGGACACTCGGCTGACCCAGGTTGAACTGCACCAGGTTGAAGAGTGTCCCCCCAAATCCATGCCCTCGGAGAAACAGAGCTTGGCAGGAACCACCAGAAGCGAGAAGAGAGGCACAGGACAGCCTCTCCCTCAGAGCTCCCAGAAGGAACCAGCTCTGTGGCCGCCTCGATTCCCAGGCCTGCAGGACTGTGGGGCAACTCATTTCTCTTGTTTTAACCCCTACTCCATGGCGATGTGTTACATCAGCCCCAAGGAACTAGTGCAGAACTGAGTGCCACCAGGGCCCTCTGGGAGGTTTGTCGCCCAGCAAGGAACATGAGGCCGAGCCCAGGTCCTGCAGAGCTTGGCCCCGTGTGGCTGCACGGATCATGCTGGCCGGCACCCCCTTCTCTGCCTGGGCCCCCACCGACAGGGGCACGGGGTTTACCCAACAGAGAGAAGCGTTGTAACACGAGCTCACACTCGCTATGTCCCTCGTTAGCTCCGCGTGACTAACCAGAATGATCACGTTCCCTTGTGGTCACTTGGCCACTGGAGCAGAGACCAAGAGGGTGGACAGAAGGAAGGACAGAAGGACAGCAGAGGGGCTCTAGAGGGGGGGGTTATAATTTGGTCCCTAGAATTGCAGCAAGTCCTGAATCACATTAGCCCAGCCCCCACGAGACCTCCTGCATGGCCGGAATCGCCCACCACCGAAATCCCTGTCGGTCTTTATGGTTGAAGAGCTGACACCATGGCGGCCTTGTGCCCACCGCTGGGCAGGGACTGCCCCTCGGGACATCACCTCCCCACCCAGCGGCTGGTGCAGGGCTCCTCACCTCCTGTCTCCTCCCTCCTCCTGCTTTGCTGATAGGACAGGTTTGAGGGCAGCGCTCGGACGAATGGGCCCTCACCTCTCACCCCTGCAGCTGGAACCTCCAGCACTACTCCCTGTAGAGGCTGGGGTAGGGCCTGCCTGGCTCTGCCTTGCCTTCCCTGAGAGGGAGAAAGTGCAGATGGCAAGCACAGTGCATGGCCTTGGCATCTGACGGTCATGAGTTTGGAGCCTGCTCTGTCCTTTGCAGGCTGTGGGACCCGGAGCAGGTCACTGACTTCTCGAGCCTCCGTTCCTATGCTGTAAAGGATGAATCAAGCCAGGCCTAGAGCACGGGAGGCTGTGAGCAGTGAGGGACGGGGCGCAGAGCCCGGAGTGGCATGAAGCAGCAGGGGTGCCCTGGCCCTGAAGGAAGGGGCCTGCTCTGGATGAGATCACGCTGATGTGACTTCCCCCTGAGGCCGCCCCCACTGCGCTCAGGGCAGGCAGCTGGGGCTTCCAGGTCTGAGGACTCAGAGAATGCAGCTCAGGCTGCCAGCGTGGCCAGAAAATAAGGGGGGAAAGTCTAAGGTTACTGAGTGTTTTTGTCATGAACGGGCGTTGGATTTTGTAAATGCTTTTTCTGCATCTACCGCCACGATCATGTGATTTTTCTTTTTCAGCCTCTAAATGTAATGGATCGCATTAGCTGAGTTTTGAATGTTGAGCTAGCCTTGCACACCTGAGTTAAATCCCACTTGGCCGTCGTGAATAATTCTTTTCATACATGGTTGAATTTGATTTGATAATATTTGCTGAGGACTTTTGTATCTGTTCCTGAGAGAACAGGATAGTTTTTTTCTTATAATATCTTTGGTTTGGGTGTTAGGGTGACGCTGGCCTCATAGGATCCGTTAGGAATGTTTTCTCTACTTCCATCCTCCGGAGGAGATCGTAGAGAATTCGTTTGATCTCTTCTTCAATTGTTTGGCAGAATTCACCAGTGAACCATCAGACCTGGTGCTTTCTGTTTTGAAAGGTTATTCATTATTGATTCAGTTTCTTTCATAGACGTAAGCCTAGTCGGATGATTTCTTCTTGGGTCGGTTTTGGCAGGTTGTGTCTTTCCAGGAATTGGTGCGTCTGACCCAGGTCATCACATTTGTGGGCCTGGAGCTGTGCACAGCATTTCCTCATTATCTTTTATTGTCCGTGAGCCCGCAGTGACGTCCTCTTTCATTTCCAATCGTAATAATTTGTTTCCTCCTTTTTTTTTTCTTAGCCTGGCTAGTGGTTTATTCATTTATTGATCTTCTCAAAGAACCGGTTTTTGGTTTCTTTGATTTTCTCTGTTGATTTCCTGTTGTCAGTTACACGGGCATCTCCTCGAATTCTTATTCTTTCTCTACTTCTGCTTACTTTGGATTTAATTTGTTCTTCTTTTTCTAGTGTCCTATGGTGGAGGCTTGGGGGATTGATTTTACATCTTTCTCCTTTTCTAGTACATACATTCGCTGCTATCTGTTTCCCTCTGAGCACTGCTTTTGCTGCATCTAGCCAATTTTGATAAGTTGTATTTTCATTTTCATTTAGTTAAAAACACATAAAAATTTCTGGTTAGATTTCTTTGCTTCATGTGTGATTTGGAAGTGTATTGTTTAATCTCCATGTGTTTGGGGGTTTTACAGTTATCTTTCTGTTACTGATTTCTGGGTTAATTTTGTTGAACTGAGAGCAGGCACTGTGTGATTTCTATTCTTCTACGTTTATGGAGGTGTGTTTGATGGCTCAGAAGGTGACCCAGCTTGGCGAATGTTTGAGGAGTCTGAGGAGAGTGTGTATTCTGCTGTTGTTGGGGAGAGGGGTGAAATCTTTAAAAAATTTTTTTTCTTTATATATATATATATATGCTGATATATAATTTGGGAGAAATACAAAACAAAAAGCAAAAGAGAGACATAGAAAAGAATCCAAAATTTGAGTTGTCCACAAATCCCTCACATCGTTATTATCCCGGTAAATGATGCCTCCATTTTGGGTAGCAGTCGGATCGCCTTGGATTTAAGTTTGGAGAGGCTGCATTGCTTTCCTTCAACTCTCCTTTCCTTCGGGTGCCCGAGGGACCACTGGCTCGGTGTGGTGTGTGTCGGTGTTTATGCAGAATGCTCTTCTCTGATTTTGTGCAATATATTTCTTGGCATCCAATATAAATTCAGTTGACGGTGTTGGTTTGGAATGGCTGGGTCTCTGGGTTGTTTTTTGGCCGGTGCTGTCCTGACACGCGGCTTACACCTCTTTAAAGGCAAGAACAAGACAAAGTAGCCCACTTACTTGCTTCCACTATCAATCTTGGAGGGACGGGATCTTAAAGAGGAGGGAGCCCCCAGAGGCTGCATATTCATTGTCCTGAAATCCTTAGCTGACGTCTCCATGGGGCACAGGCAGGTGAGACCGCAGGGAGCTTGGCAGCAAGTGTCGCCTGCAGGGTGTGAAGAGCTGTCAGAGCCTGAGCTCCTGCCGCCGTAGGGGAGACAGAGTGCGAGTCCGTGTTCTGCCACACAGAGGAGTGTGGTTGACTCCCCAGGTTTTCCGTGGAGACCCCAGAAGGGCCTCAGCTTAGGAGCCAGGGCTAAGTGCCCGGACGAAGATTCACCCTAGGATTCATGGCAAATCAAAATAGGTCCCACCCAACCAGGTGTAAAGCAAAATTCCCACAGACTCACGGCTGCTGGAAATAGGCCGACACTCTTCAAAGGCAAACAAGTCATTCACAATATTCAGTACTCAGTACATCTCCACGGTTTCCAGACATATAAGGAAACAGGGACCTGTGACCCTCGGTCAAGGAAGAAACAAAACAGAGCAACCCATCAATAGAAACAGACCTAAAAACAAACCAGATGTTGGCATTTGTAGACAAGAAACTTAAAACACTGACAAATACGGCCAAGAATCCGTATGGAAGAAAGCTCATATAATAGGCAAAGAAGTGTGAATTTCAGAAGAGATTTAGAAATTATAAAACAAAAGTACCCAATGGAAATCAGAGAACTGAAAATTATAATATAATATTCTTAAGAAATCAGTGAAAGAGAGAGAATGGACACTACAAACACTTGATGCGCTCTAAAGGAGATGGAAAAGAGCAAAGGAGCAAAGAAGAGAGGGAACAAAAGGAAATGGACATCAAGGCGTAGACTGAAGCAGAACCCTATCGCTGATTACATTAAAGGTAAAGGGGTCACATTCTCTAGATTAGAAGGCAGAGAGGAGAAAACTGTTAACACTCAACTCCGCATGCTGTTTTCAAGGCATGCACAGGAAGCATGAAGACGCAGATAGGCGTGTCCACTTCGTTTCTGGGGGTCTGTACCCCCGTCACCTCCTCTGCAGCTCTATCGCTCTCGCATGCACTCCCAAGTCAGCCCCGTAAGGCCTGCAACCAGGCGGCCAGGAGAAAAAGCCCTATGGAAGGCAGGACTGGGGAGCAAGCAGAGAAAGTGAAGCCAGAACTCCTTTTAGAAGGCGTGTGGTGGGAAGGTGGGGAATGTGTTCATGCTGATGAGTTTGCCCCCATCGTGGGCTGTGCCCAGAGCATTTACTCATAAGTGGTGCACTTGAGATTTAAAACATGTTATTCCCCTGAGACAAGACATGAGGCGTAGGTTCCTGAGCCGGCCTGCAGCAGTTGGGGTTTGACAGGTAGATGTTCTACGCTTTGTCAAGCAGGCTCATGCAGTGCAGCTCATGCTGCATTAAATTAAGTAGGGTGAGAGGAAGTGTCAAGGTCATGATGCTCAGTCTCCGGGAACATACTGCGTGTCTTCACGTATCCAGTCTTCTGGGTCTCTCGTCAGTTAACGTTTGGTAGTTTAATTCATTTTTATCTGGTTACTTTCTAGAAGTCTATCCTTAACAACATTAGAGCGGATGTCCTTTTGGATTTTCTAAGTATAAAATTATCTGTAATGACATCCATCCTCTTTCTTTATTTTTTATTTTTGTGTCTTTATTTTATTTCGAGAGACAGAGACTGAGAGTGAGTGGGGGAGGGTCAGAGAGAGAGGGAGACACAGAATTTGAAGCAGCTCCTGGCTCTGAGCTGTCAGCACAGAGCCCGATGTGGGGCTCGAAACCACAGACTGTGAGATCATGACCTGAGCCGAAGCCGGACGCTTAACTGACTGAGTCCCCCAGGGGCCCCTCATCCATCCTCTTTCTTAGGTTAACCCTTTCTTTCTTTGTGTGTGTGTGCGTGTGTTGTTTTTACTATCATAATGTGTGAACAAGGATATATAATGTCATGGAAAATAAATAAAAGGAAAATCAATACAGAGGATATTTGTTTGGTCTCCTGTATTTAATTAAAAAGCTCCTACTGCCTTTCCATTAATGGGATGTTAGTTCTGGCCTTATAAACAGGTCTTCCTGTCTGCAGAAATCTTTCCTTCTAATCAGGAATTCTTCACACTAGGTTCATGGATGGATGGGTTTGATCCAGGAATGTCCTGAAATGGTGGGGGCAGAACTTTCTCTAAGGGCTTACCCGTAAATATTGGGTCAAACTATACGTGCCTGGTGACTGTTCCGTGCCAGGCTTTCTTCTAGGCCCTGAAGGTACAACAGTGAACGGAACACTTAAGGATCCCGCCCCTAGGAATTTACTGTGTAGTCATGGGGACGGCAATAGACAGTCAGGAAAATATAAAGCACGTGAGCTGCCCCGTCGTGGAGAAAAATACTGCAAGGCCGGCGAGGAGCAGGGCGTGGTTGGGCAGGTCGGTCAGAGAAGGAGTTGGGGGGCAGGTGATATGTGAGCAGGCCCTGTCGTGGGCTGAATTGTGTGGCCCCTGAAAGACGTGCCCACGTCTTAACCTAAGGTGCAAGTGACCGTGACATTATTTGGCAAGAGTTTTTGCAGATGTCACTGAGTTAGGGATCTGGAGATGAGGTCGTCTTGGATTACACGGTGGGTCCTAAATCCAAGGCAAGCGTCTCAGTGAGAAGAGGAGGTCACAGAGGAGGCCGTGTGAGGACGGGGCAGGGACGGGCCTGAAGCAGCCGCAGCCGAGGGACCCCGAGGGGGGCCAGTAGCCACCGCAAGTCGGGAGAAAGGCCAGGGACAGACCCTCCCAGAGGTTCTGGGGGGACACTCGTCTGTGAACTCCTCAGTTTCAGACGTCTAACCTCCAGAGCTGTAAGAGGGTTAAGTCCGTGTTGTTCTATGCCACCCGGTTTACTGTCATTTCTTACACCGGCCACAGGACTCGAACCCAGCCCTGGAGTGCGTCCATCTGAAAGGAGACATTTCCAGGAGAAGGGACAGCAGCGGTACAGACCCTGTGGCCAGGGGAGAGCAGAAGGGTGAGGGGAGAGGTCACTGACCAAGGAGGGGACAATGTCTGTCGCTACGCAACCGCTTCCCTTCAGAGAGCCTTCCTCTTCCTGCCGTTGGGCGAGTTTCTGGTCCATCTTCAGTGAGTCCAACGTTACCTCCCTGAGCATCTGCCTTGACCCCTCCCCTCCCGTCTGGTCGGGTGAGCCTGTCTCCTCGGCCTCCACCCACTGCTCCATTAGGACCTTGTAGGAGCCTGGGGTGGCCGCCTCTCGCTGGGCAGGCCGGGGCCCTGGGTGACTCGGGCCGGACTTTGCCTCGTTGCTTTCCTCCGCTCGCTCTGCCCAGCCTGGAGGGCAGCCAAGCGTCGAGCTGATTGCTGAGCTGAGGAATTTCACTTGGTGTTCAGAAATCCCTGCTGGAATTTTCCATTGAGATAAGCAAGGGTGAAGGTTTTGAGGTAAGGCAGACGGCTGTTTCAGCTTATCTCAGAGGCCTCAGGAGATAAGAACATTCTGGAAGACCTGCACCTCAGCCATCTAGCACACTGGGTCTGATCCTTAAGTATAGAAAGCCCCAGGAGGAAGGGGACGTCCTCTTCCCCACAAATCCCCACAGTGGGGTCATGGGCACCCCGAAAGGAGATGTGGCAACAGTGTGGGCCACACCGGTGGCCTCTTCGCAAGGTGCGGGGGACCGTGGGGCCTGGGCTGGTCACCGGCAATTTCTGCTACAAGCCCCACAACTGCTTCCAAAACCCCAGAAATGTTTCCGTGGCAAAGGGTCAGGTGTTCGCCGTGTGACCCCAGGAAGGCAAATGGGTGGGAAGTTGCAGAAGCCTATTTGGTTGAAAAAGAGCCCCCGTGCAGGGGCTGCCCCCGCCCCCCCCAGGATGTCGGAGCAGCGACTGGAAAATCAGCTGGGCGGGGTTACAGACAGTCTTCAGCCACTAGCTGGGCGCTCAGACCAGAGAATCCCCGGAGGCCCTTCCGGCTTCAAAACTCTATGGTTGTGTATTTCTTTCCAAAGGGGAACATGGTAAAACCTTGGATTGCAGATAACTGGCTGCGCGAACGTTTCTCTTACGTTTTAACTCCACAAAGGAGCCACATCTTGCAACACGAGTCGTACGTGATGCCGAACGTCACGTGACCACAGCTGAGCCAATGGTCCTGGAGCTTGGCTCTGAGATGCCAGGGCCATGGGTGACCAGCGTGTTTCCGGGACGGGTGATGCTCGCAAACCAAGGTTTAACCGTATGCGCCCGTGAATGTGGATGCTCGTTCGTGTGGCCCGATTATGGGGCGTAGTAAGGAGCCCCCTGCTGACGGGCATCCAGGAAAGTTGATAAAATGCCAAGAGAGAAGTGCAGAGGTTGGTACAGCCCCACCAAGATGGTATCGACAGTGGTCATGGAGGTGAATGACTTAGGTGCCATTTTGCCTATTTCCACCACACTTGGCCTTGATTCCAGTGCGCACAATCCCTGTCCCCATGGGGTTATGGGTCGGAATGTGCTCTAAGTCTTGACTCTTCCTGCCAGGAGTCCCCTCGGGCCTGAGCCTTCCCGCATGTCCACGTGGGAGTGCGCTGGATTCTCTCTCTCCTGGAGGCTGTCCCTCTGTGGTGAGATCATATTACAGAGAGGAAAGGGACCGTTTGGGGATCACGTGGGGGGAGGGACTACAGACTGGAGAAGACCCCACCGGGTTGTGAACTGTGCAGCTAACGCTGGGACCAGAGGAACAGCAAGGCCCCCGGGCCTCACAGCAGCTGGGTCCTGGCCTCTCACGGTCTTCCAGGGCCTTCTGCGGTCGGAAGGGGTCAGCTTGTTTGGGGCTGGCCTGAGCCCTAGGGCCAGCAGGTGGCTCCCAACGTCCACCAGCAGGGTGCTAATGGGTAGATTTACTCTGGGTCAGCCGGGCAAGGTGTGCTGCCCTGTGTGGGCTTTAGCTCAGGCACAGGGGTGGGCAGGATTCTAGACTACTGGTGCATGGTGTCTACACCCTATATAATCCCTTCCCCCTGAGGGTGCTTAGGGCTGTGGGTAGGATGGATGTCACTCCTGAGGTAGGTGATGTTCCATGGCAAAGGTGAAGGGCTTTTTGCAGATGTAATTGAGGTCCCTTATCAGTTGACTTTGAGTTAATGAAAAGGGAGATGTGCTTGGTGGGCCTCACCTAATCAGGCGAACCCTTTAAAGGGGCTCTGGCACTCAGGGAGATGCTCCTGCTGGCCTTGAAAAAGCAAGCTGGCATGTGTGACAGGGTCTGTGAGGAGCCACATCACAAGGACCCGCAGGGGAGCTGTAAGAGCCGAGATGGGTCCTGGCTGACGGCCAGCAGGAACAAGGTACTTCAGTCCCACAACAACAGGGAGCTGAATTCTACCCACAACCAGCTCGGAAAGGACCGTGGGCTCCAGACAGCCGGTGGCCCAGCCAACTCTGTGACTGCAGCCTGGGCGACCCCCGGCAGAGGACCAGTCAGCTGTGCCCGCCCCTCCCTGACCCACAGAGACCCGAACACGATAAACGGCCCGTGGCCTGTGGCCGTCTGTCACACAGCCCGGATGGAGCCCTGAGCCTGCCACTTGGGACCCTCAGTCATATAACGTCCAGGCAGCTGGATAGCCACGTGGAAGCTGAAGGGACTCCACAAACCTCTTCTCTGGACGGTGCCTGGCTTTGAACGCTGTTGTCTGACTGCAGGCACAAAACTCCCTTTTCGGATGTAGGATGCTGGTTATCGATGGCCTTGTGTCTGCATTCCTGCCCTGAAGCTGGGGTTTACACCTCCCTCTCTTGTTGTGCCCCCTCCCTCCAACCTGCAGGGAGGTGGACGCTTCGCTGTAAATGGGGAGGAGCCGGTCCGTGCTGGAAAAGAGAAGAAAAGCACCTTCCTGTGTTTCAAACCCGGACCTCCCCCATCTGGGCTGTACCGGCGGAGCGCATCCCCCCCCAACCCTGCCGACACTGGTTACTGGTCTGCGGTGGGGGGTTGAAGGTGCCATTCACACGCGGGGAGGGCTCCAGGTCCCCAGGGAGGCAGGGCCCAGCCACGTTGGTTGGTGGGATCCAGGGAGGCAGCCACACTGGAGGAAACGATTGTGTGGAGGAAGGACCGTCCCGCCCCAGAGGCGGCCTGGGCTCCGCGGAGAGAAGCCGGTCCTGAAGGGCGGTGTGAGGGCATCCTGTCAGAAGCCTGGCACAGATGCGCCCCAGCACCTCACGGGGGGTGTGGGATGTTTTCCGGCAGCTCAGTGGGATGGGAACCACCTTCTGTCCGTCTCTCCTGTGGCTGGGTCTTCCCGTCCCCTGGGAGGAGCGGTCTGCCTCCAGGGTGACAACGCGGAGGAGGGGTATTAGAGAGACGCAGCCCCTCACGCCCCGTGGTGCCACGACCCGGTTCTCTGCCCCAGGACCAGCCCTGGCTTGCAGGTTCTGCCGCAGGAATCAATTCATTTGACCAAAATACAACCCCTTTTCACCCTGGGCTTAAAGTTTTGAGAGCAGCAGAGACCCCTGCGGCCCCCAGGAAGGAGGGGGTGGGGATCCCCAGCACTGGAAGTAGGGACGGAGAACGCAACCCTCATGCTCCCCTGAGCTGGATGGCAGCAGACACCTGCAGCGGGCGCTTTCTGGCCGGCCTCTGCCCTGCCCGGCCCAGGGGACGCCCACCCTGGCGGCTCTGCCCCGGAGCCTCTGGGAAGGGGGAGGAGGCTGGACTTTGGGGCCGGAGGGCGGGTGTGCGGCCAGGGCTGCCCTTCTGACCCGACCCCGCCTATCCTGCCGTGCCCGCCGCCCGATCAGGGAAGCAAGCCTTTCCTGGGGCTGGAGGAGGGAGACAGGGGAGACAGAGGCCCCGCAGGACCCGGGGATGACAGGTGCGCAGGCTTCCCGGAGGTGACCAGGCACAGGGACACGTGAGTCATTGTTCCAACTTCTGTGTGCTTTGTAGAGTGTGAGTGTGTGTGCATTTGTGTCTGTGTGTTTGTGTCTGTGGGTCTGCATGTGTCTATGTATGTCTGTGTGTTTTGGGGGGGGTGTGTGTGCGCACATGTGTGCATGTGTGTGTGTCTGTGACCTTGTCCTCATGCAGATAATCAAAAGGGCGGAGTGCAGGGTGCGGAGTTGGTTCTGACGGCCAGGAGGGCCCTTGTTTGGAGCCCCCGCGGCGGGCGAGGGCAGGTCCCAGTAGGAGACTCCGGTGAGACAGCGGCTCTTGAGAAGGCTCCTGCCAGGCAGTCACCGCACGCTGCTGGTGGTGGAGGAGCCCTCCAGGGGGCCCGTGGCACATGACCCGGGTGCTCGGGGAGCACGGACCGGCCGCGGCATGAGCGGCACGAAATCCCGGTGTTGTTTACACTCTGGGCACACGAGTGACGTCCGTCTGCACGACCGACTCAGCACACTGGACCCTCCACCGAAATGCCGCCTCCCACCCTGAAAAAGGGCTAGTTTGGGTTTGCGGTCCTTTCTTTTCCCCTTTTGTGGAAAGGAGATGAGCTTGGAAGAACTAAAAACGGCCCTTAGTCGGGTGCTCCAGAGAGTGCTCTTAACCCTAATCACCAATATCTCATTGCTCTGAACATCTTTATATTTAGAAGGACTTCAAACAACCCCGTCTTGATTAAAGTCTAGAGGCTGGGCCAGAAGTCATGTTTTTAATTTTCTCTCCGAACAGAGGGCTCCAGTGTCTGACTGTCGGAAGCTTACACACACAGTCACACAGAAGGGGGGCCGGAGGGGGCTTTCTGCAGCCTCGCTCATCACAGAGAAGTCACTTGTGACCGAGAAAAAATCCAGTCGTTGGGAATGGTTCCCCAAAGTGGAAACGCTGTGAGAACGCTCGGTGGGTCGTAAATGTGGGTGGCTGACTGCCTAGAGAGCACCCGCAGCGATGGAGAGAGTGGCTTTCACACGCGTTGTTGGCTGGACGAGAGGATGCAGAATTTTATGTTAAAACTATGGTTTTGGTTTGCTTGTTTTTAAGATTCATGGAAAAGAAAAACAAGAAGAAGATAGGCAAATGGCACTCCTGGTTATATTAAGGATGTGGGACTATGGGGGATTTAATTTTTTTATATTGACAATGATGTGTTTATAGTGAAATACTATTTTTATTTATTTTTTATCTTTTTAAAGTTCTTATGTATTTATTTTGAGAAAGAGAGGTAGAGAGCATGAATGGGGAGGGGCAGAGAGAGAGGGGGAGAGAGAGAGAGAATCCCAAGCACTGTCAGCAAGGAGCCCGACGTGAGACTTGAACTCACGAACCAGGAGATCATGACCTGAGCAGAAACCAAGAGTCAGACACTTAACCAACTGAGCCACCCAGATGCCCTCCAACCCGTGAAATACTATTTTTAAGAAAAAAATTTTTAATGTTTATTTATTTTTGAGAGACAGAGCGGTAGAGAAAGAGAGAGAGAGACACAGAATCTTAAGCAGGCTCCAGGCTCCGAGCCTTCAGCACAGAGCCCGACGCGGGGCTTGAACCCACGAACTATGAGATCATGACCTGAGCTGAAGTCGAACGCTCAACCGACTGAGCCACCCAGACGCCCAGTGAAATACTATTCTTAAACAAAGAGATGCATCACTGCCATAGAAGTAGGACGCTGGAATGTGATATCATAGCAATGATGTGTTCATTCAGATTCCACCTGTTTGGATTAATGCAGACGTGTTTTGGGCTGAAGATTTTCTAGACTTAAGAGCTTTATTAATCTGAGCTCGTAAAGAGCAAGGCAAACTTGAAGGGGGTACCTTCACACACTTGAGAAGGCGTTGCTGCAGGTGCATTAGAACTTCTCCGTGCAAAATTCTGGTAGAAATCAATAGGCTGCCAGCTTCTAAGCAGGAGACTCCAATACTTACGGCCAGAAACTGGGGTATTAGGTGGGGGTGGCAGAGAAAGCTCGCAAATTCCGTCCTTAACAGCGTCTCTTTTTTCCAGCTGTGATGCCGGTGTAACTGGCATCTGACGCTGTCGGTTTAAGGAGTGCACCTGTTGACTTTGAGTTAATGAAAAGGGAGATGTGCTTGGTGGGCCTCACCTAATCAGTCTCCCTGGCACTCAGGGAGATCCCTGGCACTCAGGGAGACTCTCCTGCTGGCCTTGAAAAAGCTCCGTTCTGTTCAAGGCTGGCAGCCTTCGGAGCAGCGCCCAGGGGTGAACGTGCTATGGTCCTTTGGCTTCAGACATTCAACCTCCTGCAAATGCTGTCTCTTTCAGGGCATGGCGCAGGCGGGAGGGGTCCCCTGCCCCAAGGCTGCCCCGGGCCAGCCCTGCGTGTTCAAGCTGGTCCTCCTGGGAAGCAGCTCTGTGGGCAAGTCCAGCCTGGCTCTCCGGTACGTGAAGAACGACTTCAAGAGCGTCCTGCCCACCGTGGGATGTAAGTGACACGGGACAGTGCGCCCTCCGTTAGTCAGCTGGAGGAGAAGCCAGGCCGATGGCCCGGGGGCGGGGCACGTCCCCCACTCCCCTGGAGCCCCGGGGTTGTGCCCAGCCCCGCGGGAGGGCAGGAGGCTCACGTTGGTCAGACTGGTCAGACGCGTGTGGGGCCCAGCAGGAGTCTACTGGGGACAGAGATTCAGGGTCAGGGCCTCGGGCCCCCAGGGGCTGGTGTGAGGGATTCTGCTTGGTGGAGGGGGGAGCCCAGAGGAAGGCCCGCCCCCCGCCGGCTCTGACACTCAGCCACCCAGGCGAGCTGGTCCCGCACCCTGCCTGGGTTCCCTCCTGCTGGCGCCGTCCCTCCAGGGGCAGTTTACGGAAGACTGGCTTTCTCTCTGCCTGGACCCGGTTTACCAGCCTGGCCTGGATCGTGGGGGCGGGTGCAGAGGACGGGTGGCAGGGAGGGGAGACCCCCCCACTGCACTGGTTGAGGACGTGACACGTCACGGCTCCCAAGGGTCAAGGCTTCGGAGCACCTGCTGGGCTGTCGGCCTCCGTCGCGTCCTGCCTGGGCTGAAAATCCTGTTTTCCACCCAAAGCAGGGAAACTCAACACGCACCTCGTGCCGACCCTCCGGCCCACGCCCGCGCCGGTGTGGAGGGCTCTGTCAGAGGCCAGACAGACACACCGAACGCAGAGCCAGGATGCTACATTTGATGTGTGCTTTGGCTACTTGGGAGCCCTCCGGTTTTCCCGGGTGTGTGTGTGTGTGTGTGTGTGTGTGTGTGTGCGTGATTCCGCAGAGTGCTGGAGGGACACAGGGGCCAAGGGATCTGCCAGGCCCAGGCCCCCAGCGCCACTGGTGAGCCGGGCAGAGGAGCGGAGGGGATGGGGGTCCAGCAAGGGAACTGGGGGAGAGCCAGGAATGACAGTGGCCAGGCCGGCTGGAGTGGACTTAAAAAAATAAACCAAAGTGCTAAGTCTGGCTTCAGGTGGGCTTGGGCTGAGCGCAGAGGCCACAGAAGGGGCCTGGCCCCCGGGTGTGCGCCTGGGTGTGAGCTGGGTGTGAGCTGGGTGGTGAAGGTTCAAGGCGAGGAGGAGAGACAGCAGGTTCCCGACCCCTCAGCTCTCGGCGTGGGCAGAGAAGAGAGGCTGGCGGGCTGGGCTTTCGGGCTCTGCTGGGTTTTCCAAAGGTTCCAGGAATACGGCCACGCCCTCCATCTGCATATCCCGTTTGGCTGAGGCCAAAGCTGAGGAGCTGTCACAGGGATGGTAAGTCCCTGGAGGCCTAAATACGTACTGAAGGCCTTTTGCCAGAAAAGTTTGAGACCCTGCTCCGGCAGTCGGCCAGAGAGAGCCCGTCCTCTCCCCAGCCCCTCCCCCAAGCCAGGCCTAGGACCCTGCCTCTGTCTTGGGGCTGGTGTTTTAGGGTCTCTGTTCTCTTTCCACTGTGCCTGGGGCGCGTGAGTGTGGGGGCAGGAGACAACCAGCGTAGCCCCGGGGCAATCCTTTATTCCACCGCCTGTCAATCATGGGGCTGGCGCTGACTTGTGTGCCCCTACTGTGTGCCCGCCCTGCGCTGGGGGCTGGGACGGAGGGCCATAACCCTCCTTCGCTCTTAGGAGTTAAATCCCGGGTGGAAACGCTGTACGTCAGGGCCTACCTCATGCGGCGCGACTGTCTTTGGAGGTAGATACTGCCATTATGACATTATTATAAAAATAAAGAAATAAGGGGAGTTAACTATTTTGTTTACGTTGTAACATGTACCAGTGTATTATAATGTATTCTATATTATTAATGATGCTGTTATAATCACCGCGTCATTATACGTTATTATAAAAGTCGATATTCCCAGTTTTCAGACCAGGACATGAGCCACCCCTTAGTCTGTGGAAATGCAGTCTGCGTTGCACAAAATCCCCCCGAAGGCAGGCGGTTGTCACACGTGGCGCTGGCTCTAACAGGGACCTGGCTTTCGTTCTGGGGAAAGTGAAGGGGGGGTGCAAAGCGGGGACAGTGACCGAGGTCGGGTGGGCGGGTGCTTGGCCTGCAGGAAACCCTCAATAAACACGACCCGGACGGCGGCACATGGGTAAACGGTGTGTCGTCTGGTCTTGACATGTCGTCTGTGAAATGGGATACACACACACCCCCGTGCTGGGCTCCCCCTGCAGGGCTGACTCCAGGCTGTCTGCAGTCACCCGTCACCACCTTAGCACTTAAGGTCGCCACGCACCCCTGCACTGCAGAGCGCAGGGTGGGACCCGGGCCGGGTTGTCCAGGCTCGTGCTGCTTTCCCAGCATGCTGGCTTCAGGATAACTCCAGGAGGGTCGGGGTCCCTGGCTCCCCCTCCCCCGGGGGTCTGAATCTGTCGCCCTCCACCTCCCCGCCACCACGGAGGTCCTGATCCCACTCGAGGACAGAGCCTAGCCGGGGAGGGGGAGGCTGTGGCTGGGGGGCTTGAAATGCAGAGAACTCCTGGCGACCCCACTGGGGTCCCCACAAGGCGACCCCTCATCCTGGAGTCCCCACTGGCCACAGGCGGGAATTCGGGCCCAATTCCCAGCGTGGCACAGTCTGAGTGACATCTTTTGGAGAAATGGTGACATCTAGCGGTTCTGTGCACGCGTTTGCCTGCGGGGAGCCGGGCCTGGTGTGGGAAGGGAAGGGCCACAGACCTTTGCCACCAGCGCCGCCTTCTAAACTATCGCTGCTGCGCCCTGGGGTCCTCGTTCCACCGGGGCTCCGATGATAGTCTCTGTGAAAAAGGCAAATGTGCGACGAGGCTTAGAGGAGCGAATCGGCTGTTTGTGGACATTAAAAGGAGAGAGAGCACAACCACGTCCCTTGTGTCGACATTTATAGAGACGCTTTTTAATCTGGGTGAAACAGTACAAGTCGGGCGCGCAGATGGTGGGCTGTTCAGTGCACCCGCTTCCAGGAGCCCTCCCTCCCCCGGGCCCAGAGGGGAGGCGGTGGGCGTGGGTGTGGCTGTGGGCGTGGGCATGGGCGTGGCTGGAGGCATCCTCGTAGCGCCGCCCCCCCCCCCCCCCCCCCCCCCCCCCCCCCCCCCCCAAGCACCTGTGTTGAGGTCTTTGGTGGGACCAGACAGGAGACCTGGTTGGTGTGGTGCCGTGACGGGGCCATGCCATGAAACCGCAGGCGGCGGCTCGGGCTCAAGGCCTCCAAGGCCCATGAAAATGTGCCAGTGTGTTCTCTCCACCAGCATATTCTAGAAGCTCCAAAACTCCCTGGGTCTGGGCCTGATCCCACCCCCAGCCCCCACCTTGTGGCTAGTATCATTTCAGGCAGAAGTCTCCAAGTCCGTCTGGATTCCTGCGAAGTTTATTTTTCAATCACGTTTTGGCTTTAGCTGTGACAACGTGGACGATGCCGTCAGCGGGATTCAGAACGAGGGCCGTAATTAGTGGGGGCTCTTTTCCTGGCTGGAACCCAGGGGTCCCTGGGGTCCAGGGCTGGAAGGTGGCTCTGGATTCCATACCAGGGGCCCGGAGGGTCCTTGTGTGTGTCTCCAGGGAGGACAAGGTTCTGGTCTCTGCAAATCTCCAGTCACTTGAGCCCTCTCATCGCTTGGACTGAAACCCTCCTTGCAAATCCGTTGGGGCCGCCCATGGGTTTTAGCTCAACGGGAGCCGTCTTCTCCAAAGTGGAGAAGGAGAAGATGGGCAGCTAAGGTTGCTGAAGAGGAGGCGGACCCAGAGTCAGGCCCCGAGGAGGCTGGCAGTGGCCTCCGCTCACCCGCTGCTCCCCTTCAGGCCTGACGTAGCCCCGTGGGAGCCGGGAGCCCTTGTCCCCGCACTGAGACAGGCTGCAGCTTTGATCCAGAGCCAAAGCTGCCCAGCGGCCACAGCAAACACCGCCCGCCCGGCGGCTCCCACAGCGGAGACCTATTCTCACAGCTCTGGAGGCTGACGTCTGAGGTCAGCACGCAGCCAGGAGGGATTGTTCTGGAGGCTCCTCTCGGCCTGCGAGGGCCGCGGCGCTGGTGCTGTCTTGCCGTGTGCTTGTGTAGCCTTTCTTTGTGCTCACATGGGAGGGAGGGGACACGCAGGCGGCCAGAGGAATGATGCCAAGTGGGGCCCGCAGAGAAAGGTCAGCAGGGAGAGGCGTTGCGAGGCCAGACGGTCAGCAGGAGGCAGGAGGGATTTGGGGGGGATTGGTGTGGTCGCGAGCACCCCTTGGCCAGGTTGGTCTGGCCGCTGAGCGGCCGGTGGGGCAGGGGTGTGGATGGTTCTAGAAGTCCCCGGGGCTCAGGTGCATCGCTGGAAGCCCACAGGGACATGCTGGACCCCTGGTTGTCAGAGGCCCCTTCCATGTCACGCCGTCCAGAGGCCTTTGTCCTCCGCCCGAGAGTTCATCTCCCCACCTGGAGCCTCTGCGGAACCTGCAAAGGGTCCACAGCAAATGACTTTTCTCCTTTTCTTTTTTCTTCTCTTCTCTTCTCTTTTTCCCTCCCCTCCCCTCCCCTCCCCTCCCCTCTCCTTCCCTTTTTTCTCTTTTCTTCTCTTTTCACGGGAGCGCCGTCTTCCAGGAGAGGTGCTCGCTCAGCCTGCCTGGGGGTGGGCGGCGGGAAGTGCACGCGCCGGTGTCTCTCTGAGCCCGGGGCTCACGACGGCCCGGCCCCCGCTGGGGGGCAAAGGCCCCGCCCGGCAGGTGAAGCTGTCCCCCGGCTTCTGTTTCAGGCGCGTTCTTCACGAAGGAGGTGGGATCGGGGGCCGCGTCCGTGAGGTTGGAGATCTGGGACACGGCCGGCCAGGAGAAGTACCACAGCATCTGCCACCTGTACTTCAGGGGCGCCAACGCCGCGCTCTTGGTCTACGACATCACCAAGAAGGTGAGGCCCCCCGCGGGCGCGTCCCCACCCACCTCCGCAAGGCTTTCTTGTTCTCTCAGTCACGGCCTATCTTCTGAATGCTTTCTGTGACCAGCCAGTGCCGGCGCTTTGTGGTAAAATCACCACAACCAGTAGAAAACACTTTAGTAAAAGTCTGCCGCTTCCTCCGGGAAGCCCTCACTGATAGCCTCTGCTCCTCCTGCATGGCTGAGTGTGCCCCGCCGTGGTCCTCTCGGAACACCCTGCAGAGAGCACCACCATTATCGCCCATAATTCCC